>CM055837.1:3117132-3167703 GCA_029582265.1 Zoroaster sp. YZ-2022 | reverse complement strand
TCTACCCTAATTGTTGTTTACTTCCACTGACAAACTTTTCAAAAGATGGGTACGTGATCAATGCAAAGTATGATTACGAAAATTACCGATTGCAGTTAGAAATGAACTATTGTATCGCAAGCTTCATACCTAATGCCGATACTACGGCACAGATAACCCACACTATCAGGCTCATCCCGACGCTGTTTGTTCCAGCAAGGACCCCTTTTGGGGAGATGAAAATCCCAGATCCGATCATGGCACCCACAATGAGGGCTACCCCTCTGACGAGGCCTACTTCCCTTTTCAGTTGGAGTGTTCCCGTGTCTTCAAAACGTTTATCAGACAGCATCTCGCTTTTTGAAGGGATGGTCTCTTTCTCCTTTGTCGCATTCCGCACCTTATCATGACAAACAAATAATCAAATAGATATGAATAGTTTATACGTAGTGGCAAAAGTCCTTATTATACCTGGATAAAGAGCACTGGGACGTTAAGCCGTAGGTCCTGTGTGCTAGCACGGCACGTCAAAGAACCCACACTTGGCCCGTATTGAAAATCATATTTAGATGACACGGTTACCATGAGTAAATAAGCTGTTGTTTTTGTTGTTGTTGTTGTTGTTGTTGTTGTTGTTGTTCCCAGGAGGTGCAATGAAACGAAATTTACATGGCCCTAGTAATCATACAGATTACAAGTCTATTACCTATACTCGTTTAGGCCATAAACTCGCTGTTCGGCAACTAATGCATGACCGCAGAAGGGAGAATACAATTTATTTCTCGCAGTTATATTGCCAAGCCGTTATAATGTTATGTTATTCATAGGTGATATAGGCTAAAGTATAACTTCACTGTTGTCACTTACTTTCAGCTTGTTGTCCATCTTGGTTGATTCCTCTCGTCACAGAGTGGAATTGCAGTTTTCACAAGCCAGCAATTCGGTCGAAGCCACAGCCTACCGATAACAATGACATGAATGCCTAATCTGAATCTGAATCAGAATCAGACTGGTTTGAACTCTCTGTGAATAGCTGCCGGCACCGAGAAAAAGTTGCTTTAATTCCTCCAACCTCGTCCCCAGCGCTTTTGAGCAGTATCGGTATTCGTCGATCACCGAGTGCTCTCTCACCGTAGAACGGGAATGATTTCAATATCCACAAATCTTGGATATGTAAATTTGCTCCTTGCAGCCGATGTGTTTTGGTTTTAAAGTCTGATAAATGGCTGCTGTAGTTGGGAGGCCAACTAACTCAGTTCAAATCCTATGCACCGCGGATAGATATTTAATTCGCCATACTAATTTGGCATTCCTTTTCCCCCACAAAAAATGAATCATAAAAACAATTGACGTGTTCAAAAATATATACTTTAGAAATGATATTATGAACAAAATTGTTTCCAACGATATATTATTTTATTGTTACCAATCAGCATTGCAGAAATTATTCTCCCACCAGGGTCTATAGTGAGAACGAGGTACACCTCGGGGACGAGTAACACATAATGCGACTTGTTATGTTAACATGGCCGGTGATGTGTGATGAATCAGCCAGGGGGGGCCAATGTTTGTACAGTGTGTTGTTGTCCTCTTTCGGCTGCTCCCGTTATAGGGAGCGCCACAGCGGATCATGATCCGCATATTTGATTTGGTATAGGTTTTACGCTGGATGCCCTTCTGACGCAACCCTCCCATTTATCCGGGCTTGGGACCGGCACTAAGCATGCACTGGCTTGTATATCACCAGTGGCTGGGTTCAATTCGGCCCTCGCAGCAATTATGGTAAAGTGTCTTGCTCAAGGACACAAGCACCATGGTCGCGGCAAGGAATCGAACCCACAAACACTCTGACGACTCAGCCATCAGAACACAAATCCGATGCACCAAACCGCTCGACCATGGCACTCCACAATGTTTGTACAGTGTGTGCGGTTCATTAATGCACTGTAAACTATGTATAATGCCCTACGTACGTCTAGTCTGAAATGCACACCATAACCCAGAGATATTGAAAGGACAAAAATAGTGAAAATGCATTAAGATTGTTTGGATTAATTCGAATATGGAAATGCATTTGCTCAATATATAAATTTATGACGAACAGTACCATGGATGTTATTATATGCCTTTATTGTCCTTTAGCGCCCTCTAACGGTGATCTAATTGACAATTTTGTTGTGTCAAATTTTATGGCAAACGGATGAAAATTAAGGAACTTATGGGGAAAACACTATTTTGGACCAAATATGAGGAATAAATACCACAGGCAGGGCAAATGAAGTATCAAAGGTACGACTTTAGTGATTGTCCATTTTTTGGGGAAAACAATTTGTCTGTTCATATTAGTTTTGTCAGTAAATTTACCCCCAAAACTGCTCTGGCTACGCCACTAATGTCAGTCGGCAAAGTTGACTTCTACACCCCCCCCCCCCCCCCCAAAGAAAATGCCTTCGCTAGGGAAATTGAGATATTATTTGTCTAAAAGCCGACTTGGTAGATGGCTGAGAAATTATTTGGTCTGACAGGTTGTCCTTTTCGAGAAAACATGAATAAATATTCAAATCTGAAATGGATCATCGGACGGTGATTCATTTCCACATAATTTGAACGCATTTTCACAATTCTTTTCCTCAAAGACTGTTTGCTGTGACACAATGTAGAAATTCTCTTTAACGACACAACGAAGTAAGCTACAGGTATATACCATAGGTTGGTTTCTGTACATATCTTTGGGTTCATAATAATTGTATGGATACATTCAGTGGTTTCAATGGTTTATACTGCATTTAATAACCGTATATTATAACAACATTGTATACAGGCTTACAAACATTGGCCCCTAGCTGAACTTCAGTTATGGTCACACATCGCCGGTTAACAAACATTTCATTATTGTTATCGTTAGTAAGATCATGAACCAACCCTTTCCCAAGGTATACCTCGTTCTCACTATAGACCCTGGTGGCAAAGTGATTTCCGCTATGCTGACAATAAAATAATATGCAAAAACCATTTGAACTGAATATTACCAATAGGAAACTAACATTAGGGAAACGAGCCCAGTCTAATGTCACGGTCGCCAACCCCCGATTCGGGGGTTCGAGGTGTGATATTCTTGTAGTCCTCCCAGCTTGAGGTATCCACAAAATTCCACAAGTTAAGAAGATAAACTTCTCTTTTCACACCTTTGTAATTGATCGGGCCACTAAGTGGCCAACTTCCGGCCATGTACAAGAGTTAATGACTTGCGCGCAGGCGCGATTATGGTTGTACGTGACCACGTACATTTGATCTCGTTTAAGCGTATGTTGAACCACTATGGGTGCATACACGTAATGTTTATCCAATAAGCCTGATCGGAATTGTGTGCGCAATGAATTATGGGAGTTGGTTTTTGGAAAAAAAACGTTTGTGCACAAAGTCAGTGGAGTAGAACGGTGGTCAGCCAAAAAATTGAACTAATTCTTAATCATTTTCTCCATAATTTTGCTATAATACGTAAAAAAAACTTCCATTTTCTGACCGACCACCTTTCTCCTAAACTCAATAAGTATACCAAGGGTTATTATTTTTGTTTCTATAACTTGGGATGCTTCCTCTGGGGACAACCAAAATGATAATTTAATTTTTATATAACTGTATGCAGTGAACGATTTCCCCTGTATCGCATCGCAAAATGCGACGTAATTTGGACAATCTGCGATGGAATTTCAAACAATACATCGCAGATTTTGCGATACAAATTGCGACAGATTCTTTCACTATTGTGGTTTAATAACAAACATTTTTGAAATCATATTCACAAACCTTTCCCGAAATAACGTTTACATGTATATTTCCGACCAAAAAATATCAAGGGATCAGTCCCAACTGGATTTGTTTCCGTGTGTCAAGACCACGCTGGGGGTACGTCCGTGTGACGTACGTGGTCAACGATGACATCACGATGCGAAAGTGTTAATGCAACAGTGAACACGTGCACTGGTTTTACCTATGTGTATCCGTACATGCAACTTTATTTCCCAGCAATCCGTAAAGATTTTATCCGCAATGCCTAAAAGTCTATGTGCATGCAATATTTTTCTGCTGATGAATTAACTACGGGCGAAATTCCCGAAATGGAAAACACGCAACAACCGCCCAGTTGTTTTAGCTTCGCACGTGTTTATTTTTCTTCTCCCGAGTTGGGGGGTTGGAACATTGAGCAATTGAGCCACCCCCTATACACAATAGTATCGTGTTCAGTTCACACGTGCGCTTTCATACGATGGCTACGGCCGTATTCAAAGGAACTCTAGAAACGAACATTACAACTTCGTTTTATAATAAATGTTTTTAAAAATTAACAAAATGGGCATTCATTTATATATGTAGTGGTGAGATTTAGAATCATTGCGGCACACAATATGATTGCAGTTTCAACCACGGTGAGCCACTCATTTTCCTGACAAATTTTTAATAATCAAAATCAAGCTTGATTATACCACAAAGTTACGTTACACTCGGCGAAATTCACGTTGAAAAGCACCCGAACATTCGGTAATTTGTTTCTGTGATATTGCTTCTGTTTTAGCGATCGATATATAATGTAAACAAAAAAAGAAAATGGACAGAGGACTAACTTTCATGAATGACTGCAATTTGGCGAAAATAATGAAGAAATTGGCCTGGAAGAAAGAAACACGTGAATTTTTTACCACCTATGGCTCAATTTCCGGACACTAAAGATTATTATTTCTGGTAAAATTTGGACATTCATATTATGAACCAAACGACAGTAAAGCCTTGGAAAAACAACACCTTTACCTATGCACACTGCACACTGCAATTTTAAGCATTTTAAATTTGCTATACAAAATTCACAAATTGCTGTACAAAAAATAATTTTGCTATGCAAATTCATTTTCTGCATCGCAGTTTTGCTATGCAAATCTTTTGAAAAAAATCGTTCCCTGTGTATGAACTGTAGTATTTTCATGTTTTTTTTTTTTACATAAACATTATGTTCCCCTATAATGAGGGAACATAGGGCCTTTCTGCGCACTCATCATAACATGCGGAACCCCTCGTCCCTCGTAATATCATAAGACAAATTGACAAATTGACAAATTGAAGTTACAACCAAGACCGCGCGAATCAAACTACACATAGGATAACTTCCCCTCCGGTGATATATTGGCACGTAAATTCAGTCCAATGTCAACTACACATAAAACAGCTTCCCCTTCCCCCCGCCCCCCCTCCACATCCGGGGGAATAGTTAGCGTACACGTAAATTCAGACCAATGTCAACTACAAATAAGATAGCTGCCCCACTTATCCGGGGGCATATCTGGATACACGTAAATTCAGACCAATGTCAACTGCACATAAGATAGCTGCCCCCCTTATCCGGGGGCATATCTGGATACACGTAAATTCAGACCAATGTCAACTGCACATAAGATAGCTGCCCCACTTATCCGGGGGCATATTTGGATACACGTAAATTCAGACCAATGTCAACTGCACATAAGATAGCTGCCCCCCTTATCCGGGGGCATATCTGGATACACGTAAATTCAGACCAATGTCAACTACACATAAGATAGCTGCCCCCCCTTATCCGGGGGCATATCTGGATACACGTAAATTCAGACCAATGTCAACTGCACATAAGATAGCTGCCCCCCTTATCCGGGGGCATATCTGGATACACGTAAATTCAGACCAATGTCAACTGCACATAAGATAGCTGCCCCCCTTATCCGGGGGCATATCTGGATACACGTAAATTCAGACCAATGTCAACTGCACATAAGATAGCTGCCCCCCTTATCCGGGGGCATATCTGGATACACGTAAATTCAGACCAACGTCAACTGCACATAAGATAGCTGCCCCCCTTACCCGGGGGCATATCTGGATACACGTAAATTCAGACCATTGTCAACTGCACATAAGATAGCTGCCCCCTTTATGCGGGGGAATATTTGGATACACGTAAATTCAGACAAATGTCAAATACACATAACATAGCTTCCACACCCACATCCGGGGCATATCAGCGTACACGTAAATTCAGACCAATGTCAACTACACAGTGAACGATTTCCTGTATCGCATCGCAAATGCGACGTAATTTGGACAATCTGCGATGGAATTTCAAACAATGCATCGCAGATTTTGCGATACAAATTTCGACAGATTTATAAACATTTTTGAAACCATATTTACAAACCTTTCCCGAAATAACGTTTACATGTATATTTCCGACCAAAAAATATCAAGCTATCCGTCCCGACTGGGTTTGTTGCCGTGTGTCCAGACCATGCCGGGGGGTACGTCTGTGCGACGTACGTGGTCAACGATGACTTCACGCCGACGCAACGGTGTTGATGCAATAGTAAACACGTGCACTTGTTTTACCTATGTGCATCCGTACATACAACTTTATTAAAGTTTGAAGACTAAAAGTGATTTCAGTTAATTTGTTTCCTGATTTCTTTTTCCTTTTTTATTTAATACTTATATTTTAAAGAAAGTTACAGTTGCTTTAGAACCTATATCTATTAAAGCACTGGCTCTTAGGCTGTGAACACTCATTTTTATGGGGTATACTATAGACGCGAAAGAAAAAAGTGCAGATCCTAGTCATATGAAACGTATTGAAATAAGTCACAATGAGGGTTGCGCTCAGATGATTTGCAAAAAGCATAGCTAGCTTTCATTAAACTGCAACTGGACGGATGAATAACTTTTGAATATGTCTGTTTTTAATAGAATATGCAGACCGCAACCCTCATTGTGACTTATTTCAATACGTTTCATATGACTATACTATAGACGCATTTTTGGAAATGCAACACAAACATGTAGGCTTGAAAGAAAAAAGTGCAGATCCTTTCTTGTATTTTTAGTCATATGAAACGTATTGAAATAAGTCACAACGAGGGTTGCGCTCGGATGATTTGCGAAAAGCATAGCTAGCTTTCAAACTGCAACTGGACGGATGAATAATTTTGAATATGTCTGTTTTTTAATAGAATATGCAGCCAAAACAAATCTGTGCAGCTTACCCCGCTACAACACTACATGTACTTATCTGGAACAACACACTATGTAAAATCACGGAGGAAGAGAACATTCCTCCATGATAAAATGAATGTTATTATGTTAGTTTTCTTTTCAAGGATTGATTTATTATTATTTAGGAGGATTAGATTATATTAACAGAAAAACAGGATCCGGGATGGAATTCACTGTTCTTTCTTTCCTATAGGATTTTCATCTGAGCATGCACATGTCTCTATACCCCCTTACATACACTGCACAAAAATTAAGATCAAGAATAGTGATTTGTGTACCTTTTGCCAAGTCGAAAGTGAGACCCTAGTTCATTTGTTCTGTACATGTAAGATTACCCGTTCCTTTTGGGATCGAGTTAATATATGGGTGACAGAGACAGTGAACATTAATGTCAATTTCGACAATATGTGTATTCTCTTTGGGGTGCTGAATAGAAATTGGAGTGCCCTTAATTTGATTCTTCTTATGTGTCGTTTTCATATCTATAAAATGAAGATGAATTAAAGTAAACCATCCTTTGAGCAGATAAAGAAGGATATTAAACGATATTATGTATTGGAGAAATTCATTTTCATGACAAATGGTAATAGTGTTAAATTTTATCAAAAATGGGACACATTTTCAAGGCTTTGTGAAGAGTAGCTCTTTATTTTTTGGATATGTATTATTTATATTTCTGTACTGAACGATTGTGAAATTGAGATGAGAAAATAAATATTTTTCCTCCGGAAAAAAAAAAAAAAAAAAAAAAAAAAAAAATACACTGCACACAATTATACACAAAACCAACTCACACACACATGTATTGAATTGGATTACAGGCAGTGACCTCACGCTGTGTTGGCTACTGAGCGAGATTCAAACTAATTCGCCTTCAAACAAACCTTGAGTGAAGGTGCGAATTGAAGGGTGATTAACTTGCTTAACTTTTTCTTTACAAACCCCACTCCTATGGGGTTGTCACATACGCTGTAATGAGGACAAATCTGTACGAAAGTGTGTTCTTAATGCAAGCTTGATTATACCACAAAGTAAAGTTACACTCGGCGAAATTCACTTTGAAAAGCACCCGAACATGTCGCAGTCGATAATTTGTTTTTTTGCCTCTGTTTTAGCGATCGATATAATAAAAAAATAAAAAAATGGACGGAGGACTAACTTTCATGAATGACTGCAATTTGGCGAAAATAGTTACACAGGAGTTTTTTTACCACCTGTGGCTCAATTTCCGGACACTAACAATTATTATTTCTGGTAAAATTTGGACATTCATATTATGAGCCAAACGACAGAATGCCTTAAAAAAACACCTTTACCACACTACATACATTTTTAAATTTGCTACACACAATTCACAGATTGCTATACAAAAAAATATTTTGCTATGCAAATTCATTTTTTGCATCGCAGTTTTGCTATGCAAAATGTTTGAACGAAATCGTTCCCTGCTACACATAAAATAGCTGCCCCCCCCCCCCCCCCCTTATCCGGGGGCATATTTGGATACACGTACATTCAGATCAATGTCAACTGCACATAACATAGCTTCCCCCCCCCCCCCCCCCCCCCCCCCACATCCGGGGCATATCGGCGTACACGTAAATTCAGACCAATGTCAACTGCACATAAGATAGCTGCCCCCCTTATCCGGGGCATATTTGGATACACGTAAATTCAGACCAATGTCAACTGCACATAAGATAGCTGCCCCCCTTATCCGGGGGCATATCTGGATACACGTAAATTCAGACCAATGTCAACTGCACATAAGATAGCTGCCCCCCTTATCCGGGGGCATATCGGGATACACGTAAATTCAGACCAATGTCAACTGCACATAAGATAGCTGCCCCCCTTATCCGGGGGCATATTTGGATACACGTAAATTCAGACCAATGTCAACTGCACATAAGATAGCTGCCCCCCCTTATCCGGGGCATATTGAGATACACGTAAATTCAGACCACTGTCAACTGCACATAAGATAGCTGCCCCCCTTATGCGGGGGAATATTTGGATACACGTAAATTCAGACCAATGTCAACTACACATAAGATAGCTGCCCCCCTTATCCGGGGGCATATTGGGATACACGTAAATTCAGACCAATGTCAACTACACATAAGATAGCTGCCCCCTTATCCGGGGGCATATTGGGATACACGTAAATTCAGACCAATGTCAACTACACATAAGATAGCTGCCCCCTTATCCGGGGGCATATTGGGATACACGTAAATTCAGACCAATGTCAACTACACATAAGATAGCTGCCCCCCTTATCCGGGGGTATATTGGGATACACGTAAATTCAGACCAATGTCAATTAACTACACATATGATAGCTGCCCCCCCTTATCCGGGGGCATATTGGTATACACGTAAATTCAGACCAATGTCAACTACACATAAGATAGCTGCCCCCCTTATCCGGGGGCATATCTGGATACACGTAAATTCAGACCAATGTCAACTACACATAAGATAGCTGCCCCCCTTATCCGGGGGCATATTGGGATACACGTAAATTCAGACCAATGTCAACTACACATATGATAGCTGCCCCCCCCTCCCTTATCCGGGGGCATATCGGCGTAAACGTAAATTAAGACGTAATGTAAACTACACATAAGATGGCTTCCCCCTCCCCCCACATCCGGGGCATACCAGCGTACATATTTGGATACACGTAAATTCAGACCAATGCCAACTGCACATAAGATAGCTGCCCCCTAAAGATGGCTGCGTGTTTTATAAAAATGATAAATTCCGCTTAGTTAGTTTATAAAACAGTATATGTTATGTATGTTTAGGTCAGTTAATGTTTTATCCAAGGTGAACTTTCTGTTTTTACGGAGTAAATTGGAAAACCAGGGCTTCACCTTTAGAATACCTTTTGAAAACCTGGGTCCAATTTCATAAAGCATGTAACCAGCTGATTTGTTGCTTACTGTACGATTTCCATTTAATAAACGCTGCTAACCATAAGCGTAGGAAAACTTACGGGCCGGTGTTGTTAGCAAATGAGTGCTTGGCAAAATTTCCTGCTATATTATTAAGCACAAAAGTTTGAAATTGGCCCTTTGTCTTTAATTTTGGGAGATGCTTTCCGAAGTTTGGGTTCACATTTCGGGAAATTTGACTGAAATTCAGGAAATTGTGGCTTATTTCGGGGATAAAAGTGTCCCAAAATGAAAAATCAAAATTTAAGAAATGTTATCGCAATTTTCTGATATTTTACAAAACCCCCGGCCGTGTGTGTGTGTGTGGGGGGGGGGAGCTAACCCCCTTTACATTTAGCTAACCCCACTCCCCTGAAGCCTCTCTAGCATTGTGCATGGCACTGATTCATTGTTCAAATTGTGATTTAAATTTATTTTTTATTTTTACGGTTATTTAGAGCTCGTAGTAATTTTGGCTTTAAATGGTTCATTAATGTCGATCGTTTATTTTAGATTGCTCTGCACTGGAATCAGTATCAGAAATTGATGGTCCTGTGGGTTCAATATTAATAACTGACATATGGAAACAAATTCGAGAGGATTAGTTTCCATGAGGCAAATGTCATAGAACATCTCAAAATTATCAAAACATTCATTATTGATTTTATTTTCTTCCTCCAAGATTGTACATATTTTAAGGGTGTCCATCAAAGTGTTATTGTTATTTGTACCATAGTGTCAAAACTACGATATAATTCACAACGATCACTACAATAATAATGCCCATTTATCTGCTGTGAAGTTGTCGTATAGATTTGTTTCACTGCTTCCCTCAGTCAAGTTTTAAAATCCAGTGAGACAAATCCAATGAAAATTTCAAACAAAGATACAACAAAATTGCACTAATAAAAAAACGAATTTGGGACTTCTTTCGGGACTTCTTTTGGGACGAAAAACAAACTAATAACCACCATTGTGTTCATAATTATGTTTTGTAGCGGCGTATAACTTTGTTTCAGTAGGGGTGAAATGGGTGAATAGAATAGTGATTTATTTATCATTGTCATTAAATAAAATACTATACCTGCAATACTAGTTTCAATCTTGTAGCTTACTACTTAGGACTATAAATTTGATACTAGTACCAGTCCTCCTGAGAAATATTGCCATCCAAAATGCTGTCTTTGTTTCGTGTTTTCGTGTAGAAAGTAAAATTGCAAGAATAAAGGAGAGTAAACGGAATGTCCGAGAGAGGGGAGATGAAGGAAGGGAAGGAATAATTAATGTATCGGAGTATAGGGCCTTCAATACATCAATAAATCCACCATACACAAAATTAAGAAAATGAACCATCCGGAACACCAGCTGCGATTTCTTGTTATGATAGACCGGGGGACGTGTCAGATTTATCTTATCTGACCCCTGAACTGTCCCCCTTTACTGCCCCACCCAACGGGTGACAGACAAACTCGCACATTGTACACTCACTGGCCAAAAGTATTGCAGCATGCTCAAAATAGCACTTTACAAGTAACAGGTGAGATGATAATTTAATCCGATTTCATCGATCGTGTATTACATAATTTCCGAGCAAGAACAGTAAAAAAGAACATTGACTTCAAAACACAGGCACTTTCAAGAAGTCTTAAGTAGTGTAAACAAAATAAAATAAATTATTGTAGCAGTTCTCCAAACTGAACTTTGGGGATGTTGCAATACTTATGGCCAGTGAGTGTATAGTTTTGCACATTATGCATGAGCCGTCCATCATGTTCACGTCTTGGTTCTGTACCATCGCTTACTGCAGGGTCTTTAATAGCATCACGGTGATAGCATTTAAAACTAGCCCGCCTTCTATAGTTGATCATGACCAACTTCCGTACCTTTAAATATAGTGGAAGCTTATGACTCGACCCCTTCCAACCCCCTTTTTTCAAAAATAAAATAATGCAGTTACTAGTTTCCCTGGCATCATTCCTGAGAAGAAAACCTCTCCACTAAAATAACTTTAAAAAATAAAGTGCCCTGAACTACTACTGAGATGGCCATACATCCACAGTCTATAAAAGAAACGCCTCATATTTTCTACAACCCACCACTTTCCGCTCCCTCTCAACTTTTTTTTGTACCGCCAAAGTTTTCTGCAGCCTGCTCTATTTCGCTGAAATGGAAACCTAAAATCTACAATCATAATGGAAACCATTACAGGCCTGTTAAACTTTGTGAGTGCATACCAGTAATCATGTTCTGCCATCATAGTGTATGTCTTAATCCCTGAATAAAAGAGCTTGTGTTCGAGTGCACACTCATTCAGAGTAACCAGAATATTTTTTGTTTGTGTTTTTGCAGGGGCAACCTCACTGCTAAATTATATGGAAATACATGATCCGTTTCGTTATTCCTTATGTCAGGAATTAAACTTTGATGTGGAACTATCGGACAATTGGGCATTTTTGCTGGTGCATGAAACATAAACCACAGTGTGGCTGTGAGAATCAGTGATTTTCCAGTCATCTTATGAATAAGGGGAATGGCCTGCATGATATGTGAAGGAACGTGCTAAAAAATGTGAACCCTCATTCGTTTACACTGCACTTCCAGCTCCAACTATCGTACGTCACACCATAGAGCAAGTCCTTGCTCTATGGTGACACACACCATAAAGACCAGACTGGTGATCCTTGCTCATGGTAATACTTAACAGGATACACCGGCAGATTGGATACAATTTACACCATCTGTTCTGTACATGCACATGTACAGCAGGGTGCGAGTGTGGTGGTTGGGGTTCACTCACACCTTCAAGATTGACATATGAACTGGACACTTTCTGTGGTCAGCCAGTAATGTTAGCAAATGAAAATGATACCACCCAGGTTTATCTAGCAGAAGATCAGATGTGGTTGCAACTGATAGTGTAAAGGTGCTAATAACCTCCAGCGTGACATTAGACTGGGCTCGTTTCCCTAATGAAACCTTAACATTCTTTGTGGTCATAATATCATGCCTAAATTATACATTTTTGAACACTTCAAATGTTTTATGGTTCATTTTATCGAGAAGAAAATAATGCCAAATTATGACGAAATAAATATCTACCTGCAGTGCATAGGATTTGAATTGAGTTAGTTTAGTCCCAGTCTTCCTACTCACTGATCTCTATAGAGATCAGTGTTCTTACTACAGCAGCTGTGTATCAGACTTTAAAACCAACATCGGATTTTGATCAAATTTATACATCCAAGATTTGCGGATATTGAAACCGAGTCCCTGACAGCACTCGAACTTTACCAATGCAACTCGAAATCAGTGGGGACGAGGTTGGATTTTTTAAAGGAATTAAAGCGACCTTTCTCTCTATTCAGAGAGAGTTCAAACCAGTCTGATTCAGATTCAGATTAGGCCTGTAAGTCATTGTTATCAGCAATGATTTTGACCGTGGTTGGCTTGTGAAAACTGCAGTTTCAACTGAACTGTGACTATCGAGGAATCAACCAAGATTAACAACAGGCGAAAACTACATAGAACATACGCTGGTTGGTTACAACTTGCGTTTCGATCAGTATGCTCTGATTGTCTTCAGGAGAATATGCGGTCTGCATATTCTATTAAAAAACAGACATATTCAAAGTTATTCATCCATCCAGTCCGTCCGTTCATCCGTCCAGTTGCAGTTTGAAAGCTTTTTGCAAATCATCTGAGCGCAACCCTCATTGTGACTTATTTCAATACGTTTCATATGACTAAAAATACAAGAAAGGATCCGTTCTTTCACGCCTACATATTTGTGTTGCATTTCCAAAATATGCGTCTATAGTATACCCCATAAAAATGAGTGTTCACAGCCAAGTAAGAGCCAGTGCTTTAATAGATGGGTTCTAAAGCAACTGTAACTTTCTTTAAAATATAAAAAATAAAAAAGGAAAATGAAATCAGGAAACAAATTAACTGAAATCGCTTTTAGTCTTCAAACTTTAGGGAAATCTTTCTTTTTCTCTGAACCCCCTTTTCCGCAAATTCACCGTTTCCTTTGAATATGCGGCCAAAACAAATCTGTGCAGCTTACCCCGCTACAACACTACATGTACATATCTGGAACAATATACACTATGTAAAATCACGGAGGAAGGAAGAGAACATTCCTCCATGATAAAATGAATGTTCTTTATATGTTAGATTTATTTTCAAGGATTGATTTATTATTATTTAGGAGGATTAGATTATATTAACAGTATAACAGGATCCGGGATGGATTCACTGTTCTTTCTTTCCTATAGGATTTTCATCTGAGCATGCACATGACTCTATACCTACCCCCTTACGTATACACTGCACACTCTTATACACAAAACCAACTCACACACACGTACACATGTATTAATAATAATAATAATAATGTGTGGACTTATATAGCGCACGTATCCACCAACTAAGTGGTGCTCAAGGCGCATTCTTTTTTACGTGCATTACACAACACACGGGACCTACGGCTTTACGTCCCATCCGAAGGACGAAGCAATTATGGTTAAGTACCTTGCTCAAGGACACAAGTGTCACGACCGGGGCTCGAACCCACACCCTGCTGCTGGCAACACCAGAACTTGAGTTCGGTGCGCTAGACCGCTCGGCCACGACACTCCAGAATTGCATTGGATTACAGGCAGTGACCTCACGCTGTGTTGGCTACCGAGCGAGATTCAAACTAATTCGCCTTCAAACAAACCTTGGTTGAAGGTGCGAATTGAAGGGTGATTAACTTGCTTAACTTTTTCTTTACAAACCCCACTCCTATGGGGTTGTCACATATACACTGAAATAGATGACAATCTGTACGAAAGTGTGTTCTTAATGCGATTCACGTAAGTGAAACGGTTAGTTTTTCTAATAGCAAAACAAAATCTTCAAATAATTATGTTGAATATCTTTATTTTTAGATGCATATAAGAATTCATTACACAGAAAAATATAAAAACAGAATGATTAACAATATAGAACAAATATTGCATTAATTATAGAATAATAATTAACAACAAACTTACTAGGAATTATATAAACTAACTCGCGCAACACGTTGCTGTTGCTTTAACGAATAAGATACAGGTTTGTTTATTTATAAACAAATACAAAATGATACAATTTGAATGTAAAACGTAATTTGTGTCAAGTTGATGATAGAATAAATCTTCCCAAATTTTCCGAAGATTGTTACACACAGCGGCCCAGGGGTATGTTTTTTTTTCCTTTTCTTGTTCTTTTCTTTTTTGGGGGCAATATCGGGATTTTTCGTGGGGGGAACCTGGGGGCACTGGTGACAACGACAAGCGCAAAAGAAAACTACAATTCCTCAAACAAACCGTGAATATAACAACCAAGAAATACTCACTGGGGATTCCTTGGATGATGTTCTCCTATGTAGGGAACATTAAAATCATGGCGAGGCCATGTTCACGGGTTAAACAAAATAGAAATCGAGAGGAAAATACTGGATTGCGTTCGTGTCAATGAACTTCTCGGAAAAAAGACCGAAAACAAGTCAACAACTGCGCGTGTCACCAAAGCTGCCATCTACATATTACTACGCCAATGAATAGTTCACCATAAACCATCTATCCAGACAATAATTATAAAGATTAGCCATTACATTGTCAAATTATTACATATTTTTTGGTTATAATAATTATGAAACACAGATACCATTTATGAATCCAGTGAGTTTTAAAAGAAAACTTAGAACTACTTATTTAAATACAGTAGACTACATGCAAACCGTCCTTGCGCGGGAAGCACAAAGGTCAACACACAAACTCTGTAACTCGAGAAGAATGAATAAACAATGAGGTCGCACTCACATTCCCTACAATAACGAACACAGATTATAATGGTACAAGTCGAGACAATAATTTGTCAGACAAATCACGAATTCGGTGGCTGTTGTTGCTATTTCTCTTTGGTATACGACGATGGACAGACGAGAAAAAGCTTCTGACAAAACAGGTTGAAGTGATCTGTGGAAAGAAAGAAGAAATCTTTGGATGAATTAATGAGATGAATGAATGAGTTTAAATTAGTAGCTACGAAGCGTCAGTCATGTACCGTACGACTTTTTAGTACATAGAGGCATTCGTCCCATGACGGGCAAAAGCTCAGGGGCTAGATTTTTATACAGCTACTTAGCAGATAAAATTACTTAATACCAGAAAAAATTACTTAGCGGATTTCTTACCAGCCAAACTGGTTACCAGCCAAACCTTCATACAAAATGTATGTATTTTGGCTGGTAGTTTGTTTTATATTGCCCAAAGATGGGCATGTGGCCCTCCCCTCTCCAGGGGCGGATTCATGGGTTGCGAATCACTGCTCAAAGGGTAGGCCCTACATTAAAATTTCACATAATTAAGTTGCACCAGTATTTTGATTAAAAAGGTTGCTTTTTAATCAACTTTGGAACTTGGTAATGAAATGTTGTTGGACTGTATGGCTCACGTCATTACCTGACTAGAATTGTTATTTAGTCTTACCCATAAATGGGAGTTGTCGTTTTCCCCAGACGAACACGACATAAACAAAGAGGCCCAACGCGAGCAGAACAAGTGCGTACAAATACTCCAGAGTCGGCTGAGAGATTAGAGGAACTAAAACCATGAATACTGAACTAATCGTCGCGAGGATGGGCACCAGAATATTAACCTGAAATGTAAAAATCAAAGATACGTCAAATGATATCGCTGCCCTAAAAAGTTACTGTTCTTTACGCAAGAAACATAATATTTAATCTTAAAGATGTATCGCCCGTGGATGGCTGAAGAGACTAAAAAAATAGACTTAAAAAGTGAACGGTTTTTGAAAGATAACATCGTTATTAAACGAACCCAAAATAAATTATGTGGGAAACTGTATAAAAGCGATATTTAAAACGCGCTTGATTCTGATTGACAGCAAAAATAAAAAACAAAACCAAAAAAACCAAACAAACAAACAAACAAACAAAAACAACAACAACAACAACAAAAACGCGAAAAAACGCTAGTAGAACTAGGAGATTTCTTTAACGTGTGTAAATAGTATTTATCAAGTTTACTTTCAAAAACAAAAATGTTTAAATATCGTGTTTAAAATATTTAAAACAAAAATAGATTATCAGCCAAATTCACTTTCAACTTGGAGCACAAAAACTTGCCTTGAAGGGTCTTGGTCTGTCTGGATATTTGCGACGTAACACCAACACAGCAACAAACGCAGCACCTAGAAAAATCCAGCTGACGAATCCAGAAAATTTGATGATGGAATTGAAGTCTCCGATTAGAAGGAGTACAACGCCAACTGACCCCTGCAACAAATTTGTTTACAAAAGTTAACATGGCGCCTCTATCCGCTCTGTACATAACCTGATGAGGGCGCCCTCCACGCAGGCAGTCGCCAAGGCATCATCATATTACTGGTTAGCGTAGGCTGTTAACAGTTATCAGGGAATAGTTTTTCACTGGATATAAAGTAATCACTATAGCGTCAATAGAGTTTTGTACACACAAATATCAAAAATATCGCTGCGAATAGCCCTGCATGAACTTGAGACTGGTACATTTCACCGCTAGAGGGCGAGGATTTGCACGAAGCGGATTCATCATCGAATTACATTGTATTGTTGCACAGGGTACGTTCTAGTTGCGAAACTCTAGGTGGACTAACAATAATTATGTTTTTTTAATTAAAATTAGCATATGCATATTTTACATGGTACAGGCTTGACAAATGCTTGGGTTTATTCAAATTCTCAATAACTTGATGCATATTTCACCTGCAGAAAAATAGCTGGAAGTGGTGTCAATCTTTTCACGTTGACCATTGACATGACCCTCATCATGTGACCTTCTCGTCCAGCGGCAAAGGTGAACCTGGGGAACGGATTTTCCTCAAAGAATTAGCTTGTTTGCAATTCAAAGGAAAAGCATGGCTGAAAAGTCCTCCATTATCCACATGACTTCATCATATCTGTCATAGGTGTTGCCTTTAGTCAAGGCGCGCGCACGCGGCAACCCGGATGGTATACACCATGTACGGATTATAGCGTACGCCTCAACTAAAGTCTACGTGGGTGCGGGAGATAAAATGGCGCGTTTCTTTAAGGGACAAGCGCCAAAGTCATGGTACAGCCAAGCCTTTGAGAAGCCCAGCCGGGACCAGGCTTTTCCCACGCCTACTGGCCTAATGAGCTCTGCTTGCCTGGCCAGGCCCTCCAGAAGCCCAGGTTATGTTGATTGGCAGGTACTGTATTGTTTCAGGATTAGGACTCACAAAAGACAATTAGGAGGCCAGGTAGCCGAGGCCTGGCCAGGCTTCTCAAAGGCTTGGCTGTACCATGACTTTGGTCCTCCTCCCTAAAAAGAAGATACAGCATTGTTGTGCTTTTGTACATGATGTGATGCTCAAGGAGCTTTCCATGTTGCCATTTATATTTATAGAGAAGCAATTCATGGTTAAGTGTCTTGCTCAAAGATACAAGTGCCACAACTGGCATTGCCAGGATTCGAACCCACATTCCGACGACTTAGCCACCTGAACTTGGGTCCGGTGCGCTAGACAGCTCGGCCACGACACTCCACATATTTACATGGATGGCTTCAAATATATTAGGCTAAATCAGGACTAACCTTGGACTGGCAAGCAAACTACCGACAGCACTACCTGAAGTAGATATACATACGCCAAGCGGTATCAACCAGGCCATAGATCCCAAGGTTCTATCCCCAAATGTCTGAAATTCAGTGGAACAAAGTCATAATTGACTAAATCTACATTTTGAATAGCAGAGAAGCATATTAAAGTCTTTTAAAGTGACGGGTATTTATCAAGATTAAACTTGCATAGGCTACTACACAAAGGAGAACTATAAGGTTGGGAAAGATCGCTGGTTTCCCTTTAAAGCACTACCGCGATGCTCCAAGTGGGTGCAGAAGTGGGATCATTCAATGATGAATATTTAAATATTTAAACAAAATTGCTGCATTGCAAAACAACACACATCGATTGCCCAAACCATGAGCCTACCTGACATAATCTAAGTGTCTAATGCAGATTTGGAATTAGAACCAAATTCAGACCACAAACCAGTCAGAATCGCTGTCAGATACACATTTGAATGTAGCAATACACGTAGACTGCTATTTAAAACAATTCCCTGGCTATAGTTCGTGCATTTAGTTAGTGAAAAACACAAGTGCACTTGAATTTTAAAAATACAAGTTTTGTGATTAATGTGGAAGATATTTTATTTTTCTTGGACTCGACTAGACTGGTCCCCTGTCTGTATCCTATCAAGGATATAAACAGGCTCCAGGCGTACCACTCAAAGGATTTCATTGGATACGCTAACGCGTTGTGCTGAAGATCTGACGTCACGCTTCGAGGCTTGCACGCATAGCTCCCAACCAAGGTCAAAGTTCAGCATCGGGAAAAATATGGCGGCTGTACGACCAGGATCTGGCGTAATTCATGCGCCTCTAGCTCAAAGCGTGACGTCAGATCTTCAGGCTAGGACTCGACCTGCTTGAAGTTGTTCTTGGAAAGTCTGCCAGACACAACAATACTCGAATGATCACACTGCGAACATTGCTGCGGACTCTATGTCCTATATACGGATACCTTTTAAAATGTTAAGAGCGATGTAAATGACGGAAAACCGATTGGGAATATAACATTTTTAAACTTACCACTGCAACAGCACTAGAAGCTAAGAGCTCACCAGGAGAGAGGACTGTGAAGTATGCGATGTTGGTAAGGAGATATATCATTGTTACTGTTGGCATGGCGATACACATTGCTAGCGGAATATTTCTGTAAATTGAAAATGACAATAGTGTTATAAAAATACGCTCACTATTTAAGGAACGATTCACGTTGTTTAAACAGTAGAAACGTGCACAAATCACATACTTGTATCTACACTGATGCATGGGCATCGTGCGCTTCATCAACAGCAATCAGGTATTTTTTTATGAGCTTGCTTTAAATAGTTTTATAGTTTTAAATAGTTTACAAAGTTTTATGATTCTCAAATTTGTGTCATTTTAAAACCAACCGTTTTGGATTTTTTATCTCCTCGGTCAGAGTGTTGAGAATGTCCCTGTTGAGGAAAAGAGAACAGTTATTATTGAAGTCGCCCATCATTTATTTGATCATTATGCTAAAAAAAATTCTCCGGTTTCTGATCTTCGCACGGGTCGCCTGATACCCACGCGTCGGCATTTTTATTTTTATATAGTTTGTATAATAATGACAACTAGTTTTTGTGTATGCGATGTTATTATACAAATTGATGGATGGTAACTGTGTATAACAAGCAACAACATAGGGCCTGCTAGACCGGTATGGAATAATTATTCTTATTATTGTAAAAAGTGTGACGGCCATCTTGTTTTTGGTATTTAGATCAATAGCTAGACCAGCATGCATTACGAAAATCGGCTTGCGCGTGCGCACTGTGGCTTTATGTGAATTAAGTCTATGCAGTCATCTTGCTTTACTTTCGTAATACAAATCTATGTGACAAAAACCAAGGCTGGCAGGATGATATAGTCTGGCCCACGGTATGTATTGGAAATCAGCGCTGTAATTGTATACGCATATACAGTGGGTCTAACCAGGATGGCCGAAGCGTGTGCCGTTATACTCACCAACCACCGTATGCCCAGAAGCCGTTATAGAGTGCCACACCGTAGCCTCCAATATTGGTCGAGGTTCCTTCGAAAGACGCCGAAGGATTTAAATGCTGTGTTTCTCCTGAAATATTGGCGTGAAAAGGGAAGTTTTATTTCCATCGATCTGTCTAGCAATTGGACTTCAACAATGGTATCATTTGGTGTCCTATATCCTGTCATTCTTAACATATTTAAACCTGGTCTTCAACAAAAGGTTTTTTTCACGAATAACCACAACAACAATTGTCTTCATGACCAAAGTACCAGATCAATTTTGTAGCTATGTTCGGAAGCGAAAGCTAATTATTTACGATTACAGGACAAAACGTTGGATATAAGTATGCTCTTTCCGTCGTGGCTAGTGGTGTCAATGCAACATAACTGTATCTGATATAATAAGAGCGAAATCCTTAGGCCCGTCTAAAAAGTTTGTTACATATAGGCTCCGGAACCGCTGGGTCCCGCGGCTCGGGAGGGGTACCTGCGTGTCGGGAAAAATCCACAGGGTGTCGTCGTCGCCCTTCCTGCTCCGCCGAAGACGTCATTTTTGCGTCGCGGGCGAATCGCCGCTTTTCCGCATTTATTTACTGCTTTTTGTCATGCAGCGGCCGTTGTTTGGGACCCGTCAGTTGTCCGCACGCACTCCCTCTGTATTCGCTGAGGTGTTGTGTTATTCTTGGCCCGCGTGCTTAAATACCGTAACGGCCACACTTTCGTGGTTTTTCAAATCTTACATACAACAGCCGTTATGGCTCACACGTGTATGCATGTTGTGTTGCAGTAGTGCGTGGTCTGTGGAGCATAGAGAAAGGACGTGGTCTTTTCTCTAGCTCTATGGTGGGAGCATGTGGTGGTCGCTGTCGATTTTGTTGTTGGCATAGAGTGGAGCGGTGACTGAGTCCTCATTTTCAGCAGAGCGTGGGGAGAGTCTACCGAGGAAGTTGGGGTTCTTTAACTTAATAGGCATGACAATCTTAATGCAAAAGAAGAGATAGGTGGGGTATTTTGTAAAAAAGAAAGAAGAGATAGGTGGGGTATTTTGAGGTGGTGACGTGCATGACAATTGTCTTTTTGGTAGTGCAGCGGTAAGTCCCCATTTGAGCAGAGCGTGGGGACAGTCCACCGATGAAGTTGGGGGTTCTTTTTCTTAGGCATGACAATCTTAATGCAAAAGAAGAGATAGGTGGGGTATTTTGTAATAAAGAAAGAAGAGATAGGTGGGGTATTTTGTAATAAAGAAAGAAGAGATAGGTGGGGTATTTTGTAATAAAGAAAGAAGAGATAGGTGGGGTATTTTGTAATAAAGAAAGAAGAGATAGGTGGGGTATTTTGTAAAACAGAAAGAAGAGATAGGTGGGGTATTTTGTAATAAAGAAAGAAGAGATAGGTGGGGTATTTTGTAATAAAGAAAGAAGAGATAGGTGGGGCATTTTGTGTTAAAGTAATACACTGGAGAATTGTAATAAATGAGCAGAAACAAATGTTGTAAGGAGCAACATAATACAATAATACAAATGACATCCCACTCCACAACAGAGCAATACCACCGCCCAACACAGGTAACCACCAATCAACACATTTCAACAACAAAAAACAAAAACTGTACACATCAACCCCTCCTTCAGTCGAAACACTGGCCAATTATACACCTCCACTCTACCTAAACCCTTCACCCCCACCCTCCTCAATTCACCCAACTCCAACCGCTCCAAACCCGATCTTCAGATCGGGTAACTTCGCTTGTTGATCATAACAGTCAAAATTTGAACAATGACCTCTGACCTTTTAACCTTTACCTTGGCATAATTTGACGAGACCCGTGACGATGATGATGATCAGGGCAATGACCTTTGCACTTGAGAAGATGACCGGCATGGCGCTGGCCAATCGAACACTCATGCAGTTGATAAACACTATTAACACTGTAATAGGATATGGAATAATTCTGAGTGGTTTTTCAGATGTGTTTTCAGCTCGATCTGACACAGCAGTGTATTATATCTGCTTTTGAAATAAGCGCAGGAACTATGCCGTATAGCACTCAACATTATATTTGGGTCAGGGGATTTAAGTGGCACAATAACTTTTTTGTGATAGCTAGATATTCGCGCCGTCAAAACAACTGAATTTATAAAATATCTTAAAGGGACAGTATCGTCACGATCAACAGGGCACGGAATCGGAGTGCTATAGTTTTAGATTAATTCAGTATTGAAAATAATACCCCATATGATAAGGTCATATTACCGTTGCTGCTTTATAAATGAGTCAGTAATTTTCAGTCACTGAGTTTACTTTATAGAACAACGATTCCATGCCCTGTTGAAAGTCTGCTCTGATTGTGACGATATTGTCCCTTCAACAGTTCTATGAACTTAGCTTCAATTTATTTTTAAAAGGCTCTTTGCAAATAACTGTTCATACACCACATGACGTGTGACATTCAGTGGCATAACTAGGGTCCAATATTCAGTGGGTACTAGGGGTGCACCACTTTTTCTAGGGGAGCACGGTCAATACTTGAACATTTTGTATCTTGCAGCCTCAAATGGGGATCTATTTGTTCAAAATTCTGAATGGGGAACCCGGTGGGAAGACCTCGGCAGGGGGCACGTTCCCCCGTGCCCCCCCCCCCATAGTTACGTCACTGGTGACATTTCTTCTAAGCCATTAAACAGAAAACGGCAGCTTTTTCATTTGGGGAGGGGGGTTATAGTTTTAACGTGCCGTGTTCATCTCGTCCTGTTCGATCTCCCAATTGCGCCCAATTGTGCTCAAAGAGGCGCTGTGCGCCTGTATTATATTTAAAGGCACTCACTGATTGTTAGGATACCAAATAACTGCACAGCTGCCATAGGGGGTGTGCAGTCTCCAGGGATGACGTAATCAACCATATAGGTAGAAAGGGTCAATGACAACAGTGCAATCCCAGAAGGCTCCAAAATGATGGTTTTGGACCACGCCACCATAAACCCAGCAAGATCACCAAAAGCATGAAGAACATACATGTAGGTCCCCCCGGTTGTAGGGATAACTGTTCCAAGCTCAGCGTAACATAGTGCACCTTTAAAGGAAAATATGAAGTTAGTAACTGTTACAGTACATTTTTGTCTTCCTCATTCCGTAATAGAGTGTCGTGTGGAGTGTCGTGGCCGAGCGGTCTAGCGCACCGAACTCAAGTTCTGGTGTTGCCAGCAGCAGGGTGTGGGTTCGAGCCCCGGTCGTGACACTTGTGTCCTTGAGCAAGATACTTAACCATAATTGCTTCGTCCTTCGGATGGGACGTTAAGCCGTAGGTCCCGTGTACTAGATTAAGTAATGCACGTAAAAGAACCCAGAACACTTATCGTGGAAGAGTAGGGGTTTACCCCGGTGTTTCTGGTTCACATTGCAAGCGCCCTTGTTTACAGGTTCCCTCAGGCTTTCGAGCTTACAGTGCTTAAGTGCGCTTTTCTGAGGCTTCCTTGGTTTCATTACCAGAAATATAAATATAAAAAAATAAAAAAAAAATAAAAAAATAGACATTTTAACCGCAGTGCTATACACACGTCGGTGTAGGGCAGTTATATTTCAGTAATTTTAAAGGATATGCCATTTCAGACAATCATTATGACCTAAAGTTAACCAAACGGGAATTCAGTGTGACACGAAATAAGGAAATAAGAAAATAAGAACGTATTCTGTATGTACTAAGTAAAGATTTAATGAATGTGACAATAAACAGATATATACCAGTGGTGCAGAGACTTGTAACGACCCCATGGACTAAGCCAGCCCGACAGCTACTCCCGTTCAAAGTCCGCGCCCAGGTTTCATTAGTCTGGGTGCCCTAATTATAATATCTCTGCGCCACACGTAAAGTAGTTCTATACAACGCATGGATAAAGGAGTTATACGACGCGCGAATAAAGGAGTTCTATAACGCACAAATGAAGTAGTTATATAGCAATTACAACTTTTTTTCCCCGAAATGTGACGAGCTCCAACGGAAACATCCGATTGTTCAGTTCAAGTTCAATTTGCAACACTGCAATGCTACGGAAAACACAAATTGATTGTATAATTTTGGGCTGTTAAAGCCAGCAAACGTAACGTCACAGATAATCGATTACAATGGAAAATATCCACTGTTGGATCCAATCAAATTAGCTGACATCTTGCATTTGTCATGTTGGGTAAAACTTGTAGCTTTGCATGGTGAAGAGGATAAGTAAGACTAATTGCGGTGACACCATGTGAAATTCTCAATTGAGTAGTAATTAGTTCTGAAAAGAACTGGAGGTACAACTCGACCTTTCTCCTGAGGACGATCAGAGCATACTGATCGAAACGTCGAGTTGTACCTCCAGTTCTTTTACTACTCAATTGAGAATTTCACATGGTGTCATCGCAATTAGTTTTACTTATTTATCATGTTGATAAAACAAAAACGAACTTCTCGACGCCATTTTAACATTTTTGACTTCTGCTGACAGAAGTGGGGGCACGTGATCAATATGCAAACTAGGATGACCAGAAAATACCGAGTACTGTTATAGTTTTTCATACAGGTTGGATGCAATCAAATAAGCTGGACTTATAGCATTTATCATTTTGAAAAACATGAACGAACTTCACGCCGGCATTTAATTGTTGGAAAGAATGTCGTATCCGACCGCCACTTTTTAAGTTTTTTTTTTTTTAATTTTGCAACCACTAACCATGCAGTTAATAAATGATTCCATCGATTTTTGGGGGGTACAGAAAGCGAAAACTATCTTTAAAATCCACTTTTATGATGGTTTTCGCACTTGATTTCCCTTCTAAAAATATCCTCCCTTTCAGAAAATAGAAGGATCCTATTATAGTTGCCACTGCGCATGTACAATTACCGTGTTGGTCACTTATGGGGGAGTTGACAAGATCAGACTGACATGACTGACGAAATCATCGTATACCAAAAATGCCTGATTTTTCATGAAATAAATATCCTGGAATCATTTGAAGTATATGTCCATCATCATCCATATGTTCTCCACCTTACTATCAATGGTAAGATTACATTATTGGTTATATTTAATGAGAAAAAGTGGCGGTCGGATACGACATTCTACCCTAATTGTTGTTTACTTCCACTGACAAACTTTTCAAAAGATGGGTACGTGATCAATGCAAAGTATGATTACGAAAATTACCGATTGCAGTTAGAAATGAACTATTGTATCGCAAGCTTCATACCTAATGCCGATACTACGGCACAGACAACCCACACTACCAGGCTCATCCCGACGCTGTTTGTTCCAGCAAGGACCCCTTTTGGGGAGATGAAAATCCCAGATCCGATCATGGCACCCACAATGAGGGCTACCCCTCTGACGAGGCCTACTTCCCTTTTCAGTTGGAGTGTTCCCGTGTCTTCAAAACGTTTATCAGACAGCATCTCGCTTTTTGAAGGGATGGTCTCTTTCTCCTTTGTCGCATTCCGCACCTTATCATGACAAACAAATAATCAAATAGATATGAATAGTTTATACGTAGTGGCAAAAGTCCTTATTATACCTGGATAAAGAGCACTGGGACGTTAAGCCGTAGGTCCTGTGTGCTAGCACGGCACGTCAAAGAACCCACACTTGGCCCGTATTGAAAATCATATTTTAGATGACACGGTTACCATGAGTAAATAAGCTGTTGTTTTTGTTGTTGTTGTTGTTGTTGTTCCCAGGAGGTGCAATGAAACGAAATTTACATGGCCCTAGTAATCATACAGATTACAAGTCTATTACCTATACTCGTTTAGGCCATAAACTCGCTGTTCGGCAACTAATGCATGACCGCAGAAGGGAGAATACAATTTATTTCTCGCAGTTATATTGCCAAGCCGTTATAATGTTATGTTATTCATAGGTGATATCAAGTATAACTTCACTGTTGTCACTTACTTTCAGCTTGTTGTCCATCTTGGTTGATTCCTCTCGTCACAGAGTGGAATTGCAGTTTTCACAAGCCAGCAATTCGGTCAAAGCCACAGCCTACCGATAACAATGACATGAATACCTAATCTGAATAGGAATCTGAATCAGACTGGTTTGAACTCTCTGTGAATAGCTGCCGGCACCGAGAAAAGTCGCTTCAATTCCTCCAACCTCGTCCCCAGCGCTTTTGAGCAGTATCGGTATTCGTCGATCACCGACTGCTCTCTCACCTTAGAACGGGAACGATTTCAATATCCACAAATCTTGGATATGTAAATTTGCTCCTTGCAGCCGATGTGTTTTGGTTTTAAAGTCTGATAAACAGCTGCTGTAGTAGGGAGGCCGGGACTAGGCCAACTAACTCAGTTCAAATCCTATGCACCGCGGATAGATATTTAATTCGCCATAGTAATTTGGTATTCCTTTTCCCCCCCAAAAAATGAATCATAAAATCAACTGACGTGTTCAAAAATATATACATTAGAAATGATATTATGAACAAATAATCTAAATATTTTGTTTCCAACGACATATTATTTTATTGTTACCAATCAGCATTGCGGAAATTATTCTCCCACCAGGGTCTATAGTGAGAACGAGGTACACCTCGGGGACGAGTAACACATAGTGCAACTTGTTAACATGGCCGGTGATGTGTGACGAATCAGCGAGGGGGCCAATGTTTGTACAGTGTGTGCGGTTCATAAATGCACTGTAGTGTAAACTATGTATAATGCCCTACGTCTAGTCTGAAATGCACACCACAACCCAAAGAACTGACTTGTGATAGCTTCAGCTTGTATCATGGTGCCGTTAAGGACAAAAATGGTGAAAATGCATTAAGATTGTTTGGATTAATTCGAATATGGAAATGCATTTGCTCAATATATAAATTTATGACGATGGATGTTATTATATATGCCTTTATTGTACTTTAGCGCCCTCTAACGGTGATCTAATTGACATTTTTGTAATCCGTTATTACGGATTAGTAATCCGTTATTACGGATTATTAATCCGTTATTACGGATTACTAATCCGTTATTACGATTACTAATCCGTTATTACGGATTACTGATCCGTTATTACGGATTACTAATCCGTTATTACGATTACTAATCCGTTATTACGGATTACTGATCCGTTATTACGGATTAGTAATCCGTTATTACGGATTAGTAAACCGTTATTACGGATTAGTAATCCGTTATTACGGATTACTAATCCGTTATTACGGATTACTTATCCGTTATCACGGATTACTAATCTGTTATTACGGATTATCATTTCCATGTTCATTATCATGCTTTCAGTGATAGGAGCGATATGCCACTACCGACCGTGAGTGCGGACTGCAAGCAATTTATTCGTTTTTACTTCAATTTGGGTTACAATTATCTAGAAATACGGGCATCATTGTTAGCAAACCATGAGCAAGCGAACACTTCATCGAAGGTTACGAGAACTTGGTTTGTTTCAGCGAAAAGGGCACACCGATATACTTGATGTTTCCTGCTTTATTGAGGAAGAACTGCAAAAGTCGGGCCAGTTACATGGTTATCGATGGATGCATTTAAAATGTATCCACAATGGTAGGCCCTATCAATATCGACAAGGAAAGTGTTCGTCATCTATTAGGACTGTTAGATCCTAACGGAGTACAACATCGAACAAGGAAACGACTGCAAAGGCGAGTATACTGAGGAAGAGGCTCGAACTTTATCTGGCATATTGACTCGTACGACAAACTTAAGCCCTTTGGAATATGCATTAATGGTTGCATAGATGGCTTTTCCAGGCAACTATTATGGTTAGATGCCTACGTAACGAGCAGTGATCCAAAGGTAATCGCTGGTTATTACATTCAGGTAGTTCGCAAAAGAATGAGATGTCCTAGGGTTATACGGGCAGATTTTGGTATTGAAAACACAAACGTGCGACAAATCCAAATGTTTCTGAGAATAAACGGTGACGATACGTTTAGGAGAAAGAAGTTGCCTTCTTGGGAGCAGTCCGAATAATCAACGAATCGAGTTTTGGTGGAGCATACTCAGGAAACATTGTGCACAGTTTTCGCTGAATGTATTTCATGAACTGAAAGACTCTGGTCACTTCAGTGGAGATTTTCTGGATATCTCATTGATCCAATTCTGTTTTTTAAAGATTGACTACAACGGAATGATGATAAGTGCTGTGTTGCTGTTTTCGTTCGAGAAATGTGTAATGATTACTAACATATTATTATTATTCAATAAAACTTGTTCCTTCATGCAAAACAAAATCAATTTGATCGGCGTTCTACGACCCAGAAAAGCCCAGTTTCACCAAAAGCCCTCAACTCATGAATAATTCATACTTCGTCTGTGACGTAGCACCCATGAAAAAAATGAGTCTCTGGATTCTTAATACTATTTCTAGTGCATCCACCAACAACACATGAAGTCGGCATTATATAACTGTTACACAACAACGTCGAAAAAAAAGCTTCATAAAAACTTCATGCCTCTGCTGACGCATGAAAACGCATGTATAATATACACGGAAGTAACATGGCGTCTTCTGTTTACTCTCGGGTGCTCATGGGTTATACGTCATCCCTTTTCGCTGGTTTACAAGTCCGCTGGTACTATATCGTGGATTTCATAGTGGATTTTCAATGGGTCTTTGTCGGGAACCAGTGCAGGGCGGGAAATTTCAAAAATCGAAGAAGCGGGGTCTAATTTTTTCGGTCAAATTGCAACAAAATTATAAAGAGAAAAACATGACCACAACAATAAATTGTTACCTGAACACAACATAAACAAGGTTCGATAGTCAATTTAATGTGAGAGTTCTCGTTGTAGTCCATCTTTAAATATGATTCAGGTAAGGATCTGTGAGTATTTTGCATAGGTATAGCCCTTGAAATAAGAAAGGTTCTGATACATTATTAAAAAAATAAAGTTTTTGACTGGTTATTTGGTTTCTTTGGCGATTTTTACACCTTTGCCAGATAATGTATTGTTAAAAGGCATTAAGCACTAATACTTTTCATAAAAAAGCAAACCTATTATTCATAAAACAAAATCCTTCTGTCTCTCCTTGGCCTTGGAAACCGTGCTTGATTGACATGCATCTGTTTTTCTACTCTAGTTTGTGGACGTTAACAGATTGCTTTTCGATTTGTGGGTGCATTGATCGGACAGCCGGTGATTTAAAAGGGTGATTATATAGCTATAAATTTATGTACATTTAATGATAGGAAATTAATTGGGCTATTTAATTGAATAATTATAATCATTTCAGGTGTTATTGCTGTGGAAACTGAAATTACGTTGAACTGCGTTCACGTCTTCTTTTTATGAAGTTGGACACCGTTGTGAAAGAGTGGAACGCCCATCGTATTTCTCCATCTCGGAATCAGCATGGCCCATTTGGGCGACCATCAGTGATATACCACATTCCTCAGTTGTATGGAGCAGAAGACCTAAGTGTACCAGTGCAACCCGATGAAATTGAAGTCTGCGAAAGCGAGTGTACTTTCAAAGGTCGATACCCGTTTGACAAAGATGTGTTCAAGCTTTGCACAATCCTTATGGCGGAAAGAGATCTGGCAGTGCCACAAATCGGTGACGAAGGCGTTATACTGTATAAGAACCTCAGAATAATGATGCAGAGACAGTTGTAATAATATTGCCATGTGAACATTTCTCTGTCATCTTCTTGAAAGACTTAAGTGCAACAATGCTGAAGAATTTCTAGATTGTACGGAGCTCATAAGGTGCCATCCGACTTGTTGAGATCCTGGGATGAAGGCATCTTACAGGAAATGTGTCGACATCTTGAGAAAATTTTCTTGGGATGACAACATCCTTTCAAGAAAGTTGTCAACTATTTGTGGTCATTTGTACTATTAATTTGTCATCCTCAAATTAAGCTGTTGCCAATTTCCTTAATTTTTTTATCTCAGGATGACGACATCCTAAAACTTGAATGTCAATATCCCAATATAAATTATCTTGGGAAGATATCCTCAAGTTTGAATGATTACTTCTGAAGTTAATTTATTGTAGAATCTGGCTTTGACGATCATTAGCGATTATTAATGTCAAAACATTTAGGAAATTTGAGGATGCTGACATCCCGAAATATACAACCTTACAGATTCGACATTTTGCTGGAAAGGATGTCGTCCTCCGGAGAAAATTTTCACCGGATTACGATAATAAAATTTCATGTAATATATCTTCATTTATACCAATTATGGTGTTCTATTGACACAGAATCTCTATAAGTCAGATGGCACCTCTACAGCTCCGTAGTTCCAATCTCAGTGATAATGTACAAGGTTGTATTTGTTTGGAAGTGGATATTCGACCCGCCGTGGGTCGAATAAGCTCCGAAATTCTTCTTCTTCGCACCGCGGCGGGTCGCGTAATGATAATTTTTAGAGCTTATTCGACCCGCGGCGGGTCAAATATCCTTGTCCAGTCTGTTCATCGTAGATGTGTCAGTCATAATGTCATTATTGTTTTTGTTTGTTTTTTAATTTGGGGGGGGGGGGGTTTCAAAGGGAGGGCAGTGCACAGTCAACTTTAGAATGGAAAATGATGGCATACATTACTTGCGTTTAAGTGTAGATCTTAAGTTGATATGGAACAGCAGACACAAATTAATATTTGTTCTCTAGCTTTAAACTTCAAACTGTCTCATTCTTTTCAGTACTTTAATAAAAGATAAAAGGTTGTACAAATATAATGGTGTTTTTTGTAAATTGGGTCCTCCATTGTACAAATATAATGGTGTTTTTTGTAAATTGTTTTAACAAGGGGTCCTCCATTAAAAATAAATGACTTCGGATATGAAAGCAAATACCATATGGCTAGTATAGTAGTTACACTCATCAGTGGCAAAAGATAGCGTGCAGTTATAAGTTGCATAGGCCTATACATCACCGGTTAACATCCACAATGTAATACTTAATATGTAGGTGCATCAACTTTCCCTACATGTAGTTATCAGTGCTTTTCTTTGCAATGTATGGAGCTCCCGAGATGCCATCCGGTTGCCGACTTCCCAAGCTAATTTATGTAAGGATGAAGACATCATAAAATTACGAGATAAATTAACCCAGGATCTCAAGAATTTGGATGACACTTCAAGAGCTCCGTAGCAACGGGGTGTAGAATAGTTGAAAAGAAAATAATAATTTGCATTTTGAATCTTTGATGGATACCCTCCCGAAATTCCAAACAATTGATAAATACAAACAATGCATGTTGACTATTGTTTCATTTTGTTATTTAAAAAAAAACAAGGTATAAATACAAACTGGTACGTTTTACTTGGAATTTAAGTTTTCAAATCAGTTTAATTTGTATTACTTATTACATGTATCAGCAACGTTTTACTAAGTAATTTTGTTGTGAAATTATTATTAGGTTTTGAAAGATTCAATTGGTTAATTGGTGTTAATTGTTAATTGGTGTGAAGATTACAAAAATAAAAGAAAACATATTCAACCACTTTTTTCTAGCTTTTGATAATGCAGTAGTAAAAACTAAACTACAGTAAACAATGAAACATTGTTTTGGTTACAAAACAACCTATCACAACTGTTGCTGTAAACTGATAACTCTAGTAAACAAACAAATTTTAAATTGTCATACATTTACATCAAAAACGTTCTTCAACCTGTAAAATAAGATTTAATTGTAAGGTCCTTACTTACTGGGGCGTTCGTTAGTAATTAGCCAAAAAAGGTGAAAACAGAAAATAACTGAAAACAGCAGAAAAAATGTAAATCTTCAAAGAGGACATGGGCCTACGACAGGTGCTTATTTTATTTCATCTCATTTTCTTTTAAGAGATAAACCCATATACTTCAGTCATCCAAAAATATGTTGTGCCACTTTGTCACAGTATGTAATTACAAAAGTCAGTCCTATATAACATGGAAACGAATAAATAAAGGAAAAAAAAAAAAAAAAAAAAAATCTGGACCAAACTTGGCATAATATTTTAGCAGGCCAGTAGCATCAGATATCTAGCCCTCATATATCCTCAACTGACCCATTCATCTGTCACAGCTGTTTTACTATTAAATTTGAGAAAATAAAAGTAATATAACTTTTTACACCTATTGCACATGAGGGCTGTATGTCCGCGTTAGAAAAAATAATCCGTAATAACGGATTAGTAATCCGTAATAACGGATTACTAATCCGTAATAACGGATTAGTAATCCGTAATAACGGATTACTAATCCGTAATAACGGATTACTAATCCGTAATAACGGATTACTAATCCGTAATAACGGATTACTAATCCGTAATAACGGATTAGTAATCCGTAATAACGGATTACTAATCCGTAATAACGGATTACTAATCCGTAATAACGGATTACTAATCCGTAATAACGGATTACTAATCCGTAATAACGGATTACTAATCCGTAATAACGGATTACTAATCCGTAATAACGGATTACTAATCCGTAATAACGGATTACTAATCCGTAATAACGGATTACTAATCCGTAATAACGGATTACTAATCCGTAATATACTTAGTATACTAAACGGATTACTAATCCGTAATATACTTAGAGTGGCACTAATGGTCTTTCGTAGTTTATACTGCATTTAATAACCGTATATTATAACAACATTGTATACAGGCCTACAAACATTGGCCCCAAGCTGAACTTCATTTAAGGTCACACATCGCCGGTTAACAAACATTTCATTATTGTTATCGTTAGTAAGATCATGAACCAACCCTTTCCCAATGTATACCTCGTTCTCACTATATTACCAAGAGGAAACTAAACCTTAACATTCTTTGTGGTCATAATATCATGCCTAAATTATATATTTTTGAACACTTCAAATGTTTTATGGTTCATTTTATCGAGAAGAAAATAATGCCAAATTATGACGAAATAAATATCTACCTGCAGTGCATAGGATTTGAACTGAGTTAGTTTAGTCCCGGTCTTCCTACTCACTGATCTCTATAGAGATCAGTGTTCTTACTACAGCAGCTGTGTATCAGACTTTAAAACCAACTTCGGCTTTTGATCAAATTTACACATCTAAGATTTGCGGATATTGAAACCGTCCATGAGAGCACTCAGTGATCGACTAACTTGACCAATGAAGCTCGAAATCAGTGGGGACGAGGTTGGATTTTTTTTTAAAGATTTAAAACGACTTTTCTCTCTATTCAGAGAGAGTTCAAACCAGTCTGATTCAGATTCAGATTAGGCCTGTAAGTCATTGTTATCAGCAATGATTTTGACCGTGGTTGGCTTGTGAAAACTGCAGTTTCAACTGAACTGTGACTATCGAGGAATCAACCAAGATGAACAACAGGCGAAAACTACATAGAACATGCGCTGGTTGGTTACAACTCGCGTTTCAATCAGTATGCTCTGATCATCTTCAGGAGAATGGACAATCAGAGTATAATGATCGAAACGTCGAGTCTTAACCCGCCAGTTATTTTCAGAACTGTTTCAGAACCAAAAAAAATTGCTGCTGCTGTTTTTTCCCCAGAAAATGCTGTCTGTTGCTCTCAAAATTTAGAATTTGCTAATAAACTACATGATTTCACATAATACCGATAAGCGTTGTTACAACCTATATAGCCTAGGATTTGTTGCAGACTTTCACATTCGTGTACTACGGTAACGCCCGATTCACGAAGGTGAAACGGTTAGTTTTTCTAATAGCAAAACAAAATCTTCAAATATGTTGAATATCTTTATTTTTAGATGCATATAAGAATTCATTACACAGAAAAATATAAAAACATAATGATTAACAATATAGAACAATATTGCATTAATTATAGAATAATAATTAACAACAAACTTACTAGGAATTATATAAACTAACTCGCGCAACACGTTGCTGTTGCTTTGGGGAATAAGATACAGGTTTGTTTATTTATAAACAAATACAAAATGATACAATTTGAATGTAAAACGTAATTTATGTCAAGTTGATGATAGAATAAATCTTCCCAAAAATTTGTTTTCCGAAGGTGATGTTACACACAGCAGCGTAGCCAGGACTTTTTCAGTGGGGGTGGGGGGAGCACAGCGGGCAATGCTTTTCAGTGGGGCCCAGGGGTATGGGTTTTTTCCCTGTTCTTGTTCTTTTCTTTTTGGGGGGCAATATCGGGATTTTTCGTGGGGGGAACCTGCGGGGCACTGGTGAACGACAAGCGCAAAAGAAAACTACAATTCCTCAAACAAATCGTGAATATAACAACCAAGAAATACTCACTGGGGGTTCCTTGGATGATGTTCTCCTTTGTAGGGAACATTAAAATCATGGCGAAGCCATGTTCACGGGTTAAACAAAATAGAAATCGAGAGGAAAATACTGGAGTGCGTCCTTCTCGGAAAAAAAGACCGAAAACAAGTCAACAACTGCGCGTGTCACCAAAGCCGCCATCTACATATTACTACGCCAATGAATAGTTCACCATAAACCATCTATCCAGACAATAATTATAAAGATTAGCCATTACATTGTCAAATTATTACATACTTTTTGGTTATAATAATTATGAAACACAGATACCGTTTATGAATCCAGTGAGTTTTAAAAGAAAACTTAGAACTACTTATTTAAATACAGTACACTACATGCAAACCGTCCTTGCGCGGGAAGCACAAAGGTCAACACACAAACTCTGTAACTCGAGAAGAATGAATAAACAATGAGGTCGCACTCACATCCCAACATTAACGAACACAGATTATAATCTGGTACTTTCTCAAAGTCGAGACAATAATTTGTCAGACAAATCACGAATTCGGTGGCTGTTGTTGCTATTTCTCTTCGGTATAAGACGATGGACAGACGAGAAAAAGCTTCTGACAAAACAGGTTGAAGTGATCTGTGGAAAGAAAGAAATCTTTGGATGAATTAATGAGATGAATGAATGAGCTCAAGTTCAATTAGTAGCTACGGAGCGTGAGTCATGTACCGTACGACTTTTTAGTACATAGAGGCACTCGTCCCATGACGGGCAAAAGCTCAGGGGCTAAATTTTTATACAGCTACTTAGCAGATAAAATTACTTAATACCAGAAAAAATTACTTAGCGGATTTCTTACCAGCCAAACTGGTTACCAGCCAAACTGGTTACCAGCCAAACCTTCATACAAAATGTATGTATTTTGGCTAGTAGTTTGTTTTATATTGCCCAAAGGTGGGCATGTGGTCCTGCCCTCTCCAGGGGCGGATTCATGGGTTGCGAATCACTGCTCAAAAGGTAGGCCCTACATTAAAATTTCACATAATTAAGTTGCACCAGTATTTTGATTAAAAAGGATGCTTTTTAATCAACTTTGGAACTTGGTAATGAAATGTTGTTGGACTGTATGGCTCACGTCATTACCTGACTAGAATTGTTATTTAGTCTTACCCATAAATGGGAGTTGTCGTTTTCCCCAGACGAACACGACATAAACAAAGAGGCCCAACGCGAGCAGAACAAGTGCGTACAAATACTCCAGAGTCGGCTGAGAGATTAGAGGAACTAAAACCATGAATACTGAACTAATCGTCGCGAGGATGGGCACCAGAATATTAACCTGGAATGTAAAAATCAAAGATACGTCAAATGATATCGCTGCCCTAAAAAGTTACTGTTCTTTACGCAAGAAACATAATATTTAATCTTAAAGATGTATCGCCCGTGGATGGCTGAAGAGACTAAAAAAATAGACTTAAAAAGTGAACGGTTTTTGAAAGATAACATCGTTATTAAACGAACACAAAATAAATTATGTAGGAAACTGTATAAAAGCGATATTTAAAAAGCGCTTGATTCTGATTGTCAGGAAAAAACAACAACAAACAAACAAACAAAAACACCCCAACACCCCAACAAACAAACAAACAAATAAACAAACAAAAACAACAACAACAACAACACGAAAAAAAACGCTAGTAGAACTGGGAGATTTCTTTAACGTGTGTAAAATATAGTATTTATCAAGTTTACTTTCAAAAACAGAAAAGTTTAAATATCGTGTTTAAAATATTTAAAACAAAAATAGATTATCAGCCAAATTCACTTTCAACTTGCAGCACAAAAACTTGCCTTGAAGGGTCTTGGTCTGTCTGGATATTTGCGACGTAACACCAACACAGCAACAAATGCAGCACCTTGAAAAATCCAGCTGACGAATCCAGCAAATTTGATGATGGAATTGAAGTCTCCGATTAGAACGAGTACAACGCCGGTTAACCCCTGCAACAAATTTGTGTACAAAAGTTAACATGGCGCCTAATTTTGGCCGACTCTATCCGCTCCGTACATAACCTGATGAGGGCGCCCTCCACGCAAGCAGTTGCCAAGGCATCATCATATTACTGGTTAGCGTAGGCTGTTAACAGTTATCAGGGAATAGTTTTTCACTGGATATAAAGTAATCACTATAGCGTCAATAGAGTTTTGTACACACAATATCAAAAAATAGCCGCGAATAGCCCTGCATGAACTTAGACTGGTACATTTCACCGCTAGAGGGCTAAGATTTGCACGGAGCGGATTCATCATCGAATTACATTGTATTGTTGCACACAGGGTACGTTCTAGTTGCGAAATTCTAGGTGGACTAACAAAAATTATATCAACGTTGGTTTTCTTATTAAAGTTAGCATGTATGTATATTTTATAGGGTACAGGCTTGACAAATGCTTGGGTTTATGCAAATTCTCAATAACTTGATGCATATTTCACCTGCAGAAAAATAGCTGGAAGTGGTGTCAATCTCTTCACGTTGACCATTGACATGACCTTCATCATGTGACCTTCTCGTCCAGCGGCAAAGGTTATCCTGGGGAACGGATTTTCCTCAAAGAATTAGCTTGTTTGCAATTCAAAGGAAAAGCATGGCTAAAAAGTCCTTTATTATCCACATGACTTCATCATATCTGTCATAGGTGTTGCCTTTAGTCATGGCGCACGCGGCAACCCAGATGGTATGCACCATGTACGGATTACAGCGTACGCCTCAACTAAAGTCTACGCCTCAACTAAAGTCTACGTGGGTGCTGGAGATAAAATGGCGCGTTTCTTTAAGGGACAAGGGCCAAAGTCATGGTACAGCCAAGCCTTTGAGAAGCCCAGCCGGGCCCAGGCTTTTCCCACGCCTACTGGCCTAATGAGCTCTGCTTGCCTGGCTAGGCCCTCCAGAAGCCCAGGTTATGTTGATTGGCAGGTACTGTATTGTTTCAGGATTAGGACTCACAAAAGACAATTAGGAGGCCAGGTAGCCGAGGCCTGGCCGGGCTTCTCAAAGGCTTGGCTGTACCATGACTTTGGTCCTCCTCCCTAAAAAGAAGATACAGCATTGTTGTGCTTTTGTACATGATAGTGGATACTTAAGGTACCAACTTTATCACGATGTTCCCATTTATGTTTATAGAGAAGCAATCCTTGGTTAAGTGTCTTGCTTAAAGATACAAGTATTGCCAGGATTCGAACCCGACTTAGCCACCTGAACTTGGGTCCGGTGCGCTAGACAGCTCGGCCACGACACTCCACATATTTACATGGATGGCTTCAAATATATTAGGCTAAATCAGGACTAACCTTGGACTGGCAAGCAAACTACCGACAGCAGTACCTGAAGTAGATATACATACGCCAAGCGGTATCAACCAGGCCATAGATCCCAAGGTTCTATCCCCAAATGTCTGAAATTCAGTGGAACAAAGTCATAATTGACTAAATCTACATTTTGAATAGCAGAGAAGCATATTAAAGTCTTTTAAAGTGACGGGTATTTATCAAGATTAAACTTGCATAGGCTACTACACAAAGGAGAACTATAAGGTTGGGAAAGATCGCTGGTTTCCCTAAGTACTACCGCGATGCTCCAAGTGGGTGCAGAAGTGGGATCATTCAATGATGAATATTTAAATATTTAAACAAAATTGCTGCATTGCAAAACAACACACATCGATTGCCCAAACCATGAGCCTACCTGACATAATCTAAGTGTCTAATGCAGATTTGGAATTAGAACCAAATTCAGACCACAAACCAGTCAGAATCGCTGTGAGATAGACATTTGAATGTAGCAATACACGTAGACTGCTATTTAAAACAATTCCCTGGCTATAGTTCGTGCATTTAGTTAGTGAAAAACACAAGTGCACTTGAATTTTAAAAATACAAGTTTTGTGATTAATGTGGAAGATATTTTATTTTTCTTGGACTCGACTAGACTGGTCCCCTGTCTGTATCCTATCAAGGATATAAACAGGCTCCAGGCGTACCACTCAAAGGATTTCATTGGATACGCTAACGCGTTGTGCTGAAGATCTGACGTCACGCTTCGAGGCTTGCACGCATAGCTCCCAACCAAGGTCAAAGTTCAGCATCGGGAAAAATATGGCGGCTGTACGACCAGGATCTGGCGTAATTCATGCGCCTCTAGCTCAAAGCGTGACGTCAGATCTTCAGGCTAGGACTCGACCTGCTTGAAGTTGTTCTTGGAAAGTCTGCCAGACACAACAATACTCGAATGATCACACTGCGAACATTGCTGCGGACTCTATGTCCTATATACGGATACCTTTTAAAATGTTAAGAGCGATGTAAATGACGGAAAACCGATTGGGAATATAATCTACGGGAAATAGCTCATATAGGCCAGTTTTACGAAACAAACTGCAAGAGAAGGTTTTATTGCTGAAATGTGTTTAATGGACCCTGAGGTACATACACATCGAGTTAGGCCATGAGGGGCCATCTCGAAATTGCCTAATTTGCATAATTAAAAATGGCCGCCGTTGTGGATATATGTGGCTTGGTATCTTCTAAACGGTTGGTTTTTGGGTACATGTTTCTGTTAGAGTTGAATAGAAACATGCTATCAGCTACCTAAAAAACTAATTTATTTTTCATATTGACCATTATGTAAGTAGGCCAGGGGTCAATTTGGGTTAAAAAGGTCAATTTCACATTAACAAAAGACATACATACAACATATAAACGCGAGTTCTGGTTCCATGCATTTATCTCTCATTTATCAGGCCATATATTTAAATAACTGGTCTAGAACTATGTACAGAGCCCTGGTCGAGGGATGAAAGAAACCCAGCGTACACGATGGCTACAGTCCATGCCAATCTTCGCCCAGATTTCACTTGAGATGAAAAGTTCCCACCGAACCAGCGACAATAAAGATCTTGGTATGTCTAGAAGAAAGAAGGACTCTAAGGATACAAATAAGATCCATGAATACTTACAAGACTACAGCCCATTTTCTGAAAAAGATTTCCTCTACAACATCGTGTCAGGAATAACAGCACCACAATCAAATGCTCACCTTGCCAAAGATGTCGGTAATGCCATAATCAAGAAGATGGAAGGAAACACTGCAGCAACGTATGTCTTCAGTAAAAAAGATCAGGTGAAGACAATGGGCCACAAGATTGTTTCCGATGGTGTTGAACTAGAAGTTGACCTTCAGGCTCTGTTCCAGAGGCTTCTAGTAATCGCCAATAATAGCGATATCGACATCGATGGATTGATGTGCTACGAGCTGTCCGTATACCCACCGTCAATGTTCACCAGTAGTGGAGTTCCAAGAAATGCCGATAAGCCGCAACTTGTAGATGCTATTGCTAAGGACCATTTTGCAGCCAAAGAAGTAATACCAGTTGCTGCTGAATGTACTGTCTTTGATGGAGGATCTCTACTTCGGCGCATACAATGGGACAAAGGGGAAACGTATGCGGCTATAGCATCGAGATATGTCTGCAATGTTAAGAAGTACCCCAGCCCAGTCATTGTCTTCGATGGATACGAGAACTTGGTTTCAACGAAAGAATCAACGCATAAGAAACGAGCAAAGGGTGTAACTGTAGCACCAGATGTACAAGTAAGACCACACCATCACTTCACACTAGAAAAGGATTCCTTCTTGGCCAACAAGAAGAACAAGCAGGCATTTATCAATCTGCTCTCAGAAACAATGAGCAACTCAAATATTCCTACAAAGCATGCCCCAGGAGACGCTGACCTCTTGATCGTCCAGGAAGCAGTGAACATGGCAACAACTCAAGTCACTCATGTCATCGCTGAGGACACAGGTGTACTCATACTCCTCTGCTGTCACGTTAAAGAAAACAGCAAACCACTGTTCATGGTTTCAGAAAAGGACAGTGCTAAACATCCTATTTGAAGCATATCACAGCTGAGAGCCACACTTGGAAATGATGTATGCAGATGCCTACCTTTTCTGCATGCCCTTTGCGGTTGTGACACTACATCAAGTCTGTTTTCGATCGGTAAAGGAGTTGTAGTTAAGAAGCAGAATGCCCTCTGTGGATATGCAGCACCATTCCTTTCAAGTTCATCTACCAACGAAGACATACAGAAGGCTGGTGAACAAGCCCTAATCAGAGTTTAAAGCAGTGACAAATACTGCACATCGTTAAATGAACTGCGGCAGAAGAAATTTAAATCCAAGGTGGTCAAGAGCCTAAAAGGTGTTGAAGTCAAGGGTCTACCCCCAACAAGCGATGCTGCCAAATACCACTCCTATCGGGTATACTACCAGACGCAGGTCTGGTTAGGTAACTCCCATCTTCATCAACCAACGGATTGGGGCTGGAAGTCAACAGACGGCAAACTTTTACCATGTATGATGGACAGCAAACCAGCACCGGATGCATTGATGTCCATCATCAGATGCAAATGTAAAGGCTTTTGTGACAACCTAAAATGCTCGTGCAAGAATAACGGCATATTCTGCACAGACTTCTGCGAAGTATGCCAAGATGGTATGTGTGTGAATGTGGAATTGGTAGACGAGGATCACGTACACCTTTGAACTTCAACGCATTCCCAACATTTGGCTTTCATGACTGTTTTCCCCTATTTGCATTTGTTATCCATTCATTTGATACTTTTATCTCATATTGATACGTTATGGTTATCATGGTTTGACAAAAACTACAATATATAAGATGAGTTCTATTAGTGACTACATTTTACCGTTTTTATGTAGGATGACAACATGAATATAATATAGATTTATGTTGAAGTATTTATGTGTTACATGTATGTATTATCATTATTATTAATCGTGCCAGCTAGTGTGCGTGTAGCATTTTCTGATCTGACACGTTATGTGTTGACTTTGCCATATTATATACATGTAGTATAATTCGTGCTTTCATAACATACGGTACCTAATACACTTCAACAATGTGCTGTGCCTGATAACGAGTTGCAGTATATTATATATTATATTGTATGATCCTAGTGTTTTAAAACATATTGATACCGACAGTTGGTGTCGTTTTTATGGTGCTTTTTCTCACAGTGACACATTGTGTTGTTTTCATTAAATTGCTATTACACAAATTTAATGATTTAGTGTTAAAAGTGTTGTGTTCCTTTAAAAAAATTAAACAATGTGTTCGACACATGAAACTGGGTCATTCTATAAATTCGGGGTCCAAAAGTGTGACATTTTTGTGTCTCTGTTACACCTGAGGTGTATAATTTGACATGGAAATATCATTGAAATTGGCTTAAAACTATTTTTATTTGTTTGGCAAGTAATTTGCAGTACTTCATCACTCTTAGAAAATTAAAGAATGTGTTCTAAACTTACAAAATCATATGTCAGATGTGACAGGGACACGAAACAAATTGGACCCCAAATTTATAGAATGACCCAACTATAACTCGCATTTGTTATATGTCTTATTGATGTGAAATTGACATTTTAACTCAATTGACCCTTGACCCACTTACTCGAGGGTCAATATGTAAAATAAATTAGTTGTCTGGGTAGCCAATAGCATGTTTATATTCAACTCTAACACAAACATGTACCCCAAAACCAACCCGTTTAGAAGATACCAAGCCACATATATCCACAATGGCGGCCATTTTTAATTATGCAAATTAGGCAATTTCGAGATGGCCCCTCATGGCCTAACTCGATGGGTATGTACCTCAGGGTCCATTAAACACATTTCAGCAATAAAACCTTCTCTTGCAGTTTGTTTCGTTAAAAAAACTATATCCCGTAGATTAATATAACATTTTTAAACTTACCACTGCAACAGCACTAGAAGCTAAGAGCTCACCAGGAGAGAGGACTGTGAAGTATGCGATGTTGGTAAGGAGATATATCATTGTTACTGTTGGCATGGCGATACACATTGCTAGCGGAATATTTCTGTAAATTGAAAATGACAATAGTGTTATAAAAATACGCTCACTATTTAAGGAACGATTCACGTTGTTTAAACAGTAGAAACGTGCACAAATCACATACTTGTATCTACACTGATGCATGGGCATCGTGCGCTTCATCAACAGCAATCAGGTATTTTTTTATGAGCTTGCTTTAAATAGTTTTATAGTTTTAAATAGTTTAAAAAGTTTTATGATTCTCAAATTTGTGTCATTTTAAAACCAACCGTTTTGGATTTTTCATCTCCTCGGTCAGAGTGTTGAGAATGTCCCTGTTGAGGAAAAGAGAACAGTTATTATTGAAGTCGCCCATCATTTATTTGATCGTTATGCTAAAAACAATTCTCCGGTTTCTGATCTTCGCACGGGTCGCCTGATACCCACGCGTCGGCATTTTTATTGTTATATAGTTTGTATAATAATGACAACTAGTTTTTGTGTATGCGATGTTATTATACAAATTGATGGATGGTAACTGTGTATAACAAGCAATAACATATGGCCTGCTAGACTGGTATGGAATAATTATTCTTATTATTGTAAAAAGTGTGACGGCCATCTTGTTTTTGGTATTTAGATCAATAGCTAGACCAGCATGCATTACGAAAATCGGCTTGCGCGTGCGCACTGTGGCTTTATGTGAATTAAGTCTATGCAGTCATCTTGCTTTACTTTCGTAATACAAATCTATGTGACAAAAACCAAGGCTGGCAGGATGATATAGTCTGGCCCACGGTATGTATTGGAAATCAGCGCTGTAATTGTATACGCATATACAGTGGGTCTAACCAGGATGGCCGAAGCGTGTGCCGTTATACTCACCAACCACCGTATGCCCAGAAGCCGTTATAGAGTGCCACACCGTAGCCTCCAATATTGGTCGAGGTTCCTTCGAAAGACGCCGAAGGATTTAAATGCTGTGTTTCTCCTGAAATATTGGCGTGAAAAGGGAAGTTTTATTTCCATCGATCTGTCTAGCAATTGGACTTCAACAATGGTATCATTTGGTGTCCTATATCCTGTCATTCTTAACATATTTAAACCTGGTCTTCAACAAAAGGTTTTTTTCACGAATAACCACAACAACAATTGTCTTCATGACCAAAGTACCAGATCAATTTTGTAGCTGTGTTCGGAAGCGAAAGCTAATTATTTACGATTACAGGACAAAACGTTGGATATAAGTATGCTCTTTCCGTCGTGGCTAGTGGTGTCAATGCAACACAACTGTATCTGATATAATAAGAGCGAAATCCTTAGGCCCGTCTAAAAAGTTTGTTACATATAGGCTCCGGAACCGCTGGGTCCCGCGGCTCGGGAGGGGTACCTGCGTGTCGGGAAAAATCCACAGGGTGTCGTCGTCGCCCTTCCTGCTCCGCCGAAGACGTCATTTTTGCGTCGCGGGCGAATCGCCGCTTTTCCGCATTTATTTACTGCTTTTTGTCATGCAGCGGCCGTTGTTTGGGACCCGTCAGTTGTCCGCACGCACTCCCTCTGTATTCGCTGAGGTGTTGTGTTATTCTTGGCCCGCGTGCTTAAATACCGTAACGGCCACACTTTCGTGGTGTTTTTCAAATCTTACATACAACAGCCGTTATGGCTCACACGTGTATGCATGTTGTGTTGCAGTAGTGCGTGGTCTGTGGAGCATAGAGAAAGGACGTGGTCTTTTTCTCTAGCTCTATGGTGGGAGCATGTGGTGGTCGCTGTCGATTTTGTTGTTGGCATAGAGTGGAGCGGTGACTGAGTCCTCATTTTCAGCAGAGCGTGGGGAGAGTCTACCGAGGAAGTTGGGGTTCTTTAACTTTATAGGCATGACAATCTTAATGCAAAAGAAGAGATAGGTGGGGTATTTTGTAAAAAAGAAAGAAGAGATAGGTGGGGTATTTTGAGGTGGTGACGTGCATGACAATTGTCTTTTTGGTAGTGCAGCGGTAAGTCCCCATTTGAGCAGAGCGTGGGGACAGTCCACCGATGAAGTTGGGGGTTCTTTTTCTTAGGCATGACAATCTTAATGCAAAAGAAGAGATAGGTGGGGTATTTTGTAATAAAGAAAGAAGAGATAGGTGGGGTATTTTGTAATAAAGAAAGAAGAGATAGGTGGGGTATTTTGTAATAAAGAAAGAAGAGATAGGTGGGGTATTTTGTAAAACAGAAAGAAGAGATAGGTGGGGTATTTTGTAATAAAGAAAGAAGAGATAGGTGGGGTATTTTGTAATAAAGAAAGAAGAGATAGGTGGGGCATTTTGTGTTAAAGTAATACACTGGAGAATTGTAATAAATGAGCAGAAACAAATGTTGTAAGGAGCAACATAATACAATAATACAAATGACATCCCACTCCACAACAGAGCAATACCACCGCCCAACACAGGTAACCACCAATCAACACATTTCAACAACAAAAAACAAAAACTGTACACATCAACCCCTCCTTCAGTCGAAACACTGGCCAATTATACACCTCCACTCTACCTAAACCCTTCACCCCCACCCTCCTCAATTCACCCAACTCCAACCGCTCCAAACCCGATCTTCAGATCGGGTAACTTCGCTTGTTGATCATAACAGTCAAAATTTGAAGAATGACCTCTGACCTTTTAACCTTTACCTTGGCATAATTTGACGAGACCCATGACGATGATGATGATCAGGACAATGACCTTTGCACTTGAGAAGATGACCGGCATGGCGCTGGCCAATCGAACACTCATGCAGTTGATAAACACTATTAACACTGTATAAGGATATGGAATAATTCTGAGTGGTTTTTCATCTGTTTTCAGCTCGATCTGACACAGCAGTGTATTATATCTGCTTTTGAAATAAGCGCAGGAACTATGATGCCGTATAGCACTCAACATTATATTTGGGTCAGGGGATTTAAGTGGCACAATAACTTTTTTGTGATAGCTATATATTCGCGCCGTCAAAACAACTGAATTGATAAAAATATCTTAAAGGGACAGTATCGTCACGATCAACAGGGCACGGAATCGGAGTGCTATAGTTTTAGATTAATTCAGTATTGAAAATAATACCCCATATGATAAGGTCATATTACTGTTGCTGCTTTATAAATGAGTCAGTAATTTTCAGTCACTGAGTTTACTTTATAGAACAACGATTCCATGCCCTGTTGAAAGTCTGCTCTGATTGTGACGATATTGTCCCTTCAACAGTTCTATGAACTTAGCTCCAATTTATTTTTAAAAGGCTCTTTGCAAATAACTGTTCATACACCACATGACGTGTGACATTCAGTGGCGTAACTAGGGTCCAATATTCAGGGGGCACTAGGGGGTGCACCACTTTTTCTAGGGGAGCACGGTCAATACTTGAACATTTTGTATCATGCAGCCTCAAATGGGGACCTATTTTTCAAAATTCTGAATGGGGAACCCGGGGGGAAGACCTCGGCAGGGGGCACGTGCCCCCTGTGCCCCCCATAGTTACGTCACTGGTGACATTTCTTCTAAGCCATTAAACAGAAAAAGGCAGCTTTTTCATTTGGGGAGGGGGGTTATAGTTTTAATGTGCCGTGTTCATCTCGTCCTGTTCGATCTCCCAATTGCGCCCAATTGTGCACAAAGAGGCGCTGTGCGCCTGTATATTTTTAAAGGCACTCACTGATTGTTAGGATAGCAAATAACTGCACAGCTGCCATAGGTGGTGCGCAGTCTCCGGGGATGACGTAATCAACCATATAGGTTGAAAGGGTCAATGACAACAGTGCAATCCCAGAAGGATCCAAAATGATGGTATTGGACCACGCCACCATAAACCCAGCAAGATCACCAAAAGCATGAAGAACATACATGTAGGTCCCCCCGGATGTAGGGATAACTGTTCCAAGCTCAGCGTAACATAGTGCACCTTTAAATGAAAATATGAAGTTAGTAACTGTTAAAGTACATTTTTGTCTTCGTCATTCCGTAATAGACATTTTAACCGCAGTGCTATACACACGTCGGTGTAGGGCAGTTATATTTCAGTAATTTTAAAGGATATGCCATTTCATGCAATCATTATGACCTAAAGTTAACAAAACGGGAATTCAGTGTGACACGAAATAAGAAAATAAGAACGTATTCTGTATGTACTAAGTAAAAAAACATATATACCAGTGGCGCAGAGACTTGTAACGACCACATGGACTAAGCCAGCCCGACAGCTACTCCCGTTCAAAGTCCGCGCCCCGGTTTCATTAGTCTGGGTGCCCTAATTAATATCTCTGCGCCACACCTAAAGTAGTTCTATACAACGCACGAATAAAGGAGTTATACAAGTACAACGCCCGAATAAAGGAGTTCTATAACGCACAAATGAAGTAGTTATATAGCAATTACAACTTTTTTCCCGAAATGTGACGAGCTCCAACGGAAACATCCGATTGTTCAGTTCAAGTTCAATTTGCAACACTGCAGTGCTACGGAAAACACAAATTTATTGTATAATTTTGGGCTGTTAAAGCCAGCAAACGTAACGTCACAGATAATCGATTACAATGGAAAATATCCACTCCGTTGGATCCAATCAAATTAGCTGACATCTTTCATTTGTCATGTTGGGTAAAACTTGTAGCTTTGCATGGTCAAAAATGTTAAAATGGCGTCGAGAAGTTCGTTTTTGTTTTATCAACATGATAAATAAGTAAGACTAATTGCGGTGACACCATGTGAAATTCTCAATTGAGTAGTAATTAGTTCTGAAAAGAACTGGAGGTACAACTCGCCCTTTCTCCTGAGGACGATCAGAGCATACTGATCGAAAGAGCATGTTGGTAAAACAAAAACGAACTTCTCGACGCCATTTTAACATTTTTGACTTCTGCTGACAGAAGTGGGGGCACGTGATCAATATGCACACTAGGATGACCAGAAAATACCGAGTACTGTTATAGTTTTCCATACAGGTTGGATGCAATCAAATAACCTGGACTTATAGCATTTATCATTTTGAAAAACATGAACGCACTTCACGCCGCCATTTAATTGTTGGAAAGAATGTAGGAAAGAATGTCGTATCCGACCGCCACTTTTTAAGGGCTTTTTTTGATATTTTTTGCAACCACTAACGTAACCAGTTAAAAAATCATTCTATCGATTTTTGGTGGTACAGAAAGCGAAAACTATCTTTAAAATCCACTTTTATGATAGTTTTCGCACTTGATTTCCCTTCTAAAAAAATCCTCCCCTTCAGAAAATAGAAGGATCCTATTATAGTTGCCACTACGCATGTACAATGACTGTGTTGGTCACTAATTGTGGAGTTTACAAGATCAGACTGACATGACTGAGGAAGTCATCGTATACCAAAAATGCCTGATTTTTCATGAAATAAATATCCTGGAATAATTTGAAGTATATGTCCATCATCATCCATATGTTCTCCACCTTACCAGGTAGGTAAGATTACATTATTGGTTACATTTAATGAAAAATAGTGGCGGCCAGATACGACATTCTACCCAGAATGTAGTATCCTTCCGCCATTTTTAAAGGTTTAAAAAAAAAAAAAAATTTGCAACCACTAACCATGCAGTTAATAAATGATTCCATCGATTTTTTTTTAAATATCCTCCCTTTCAGAAAATAGAAGGGTCCTATTATAGTTGCCACTGCGCATGTACAATGACCGTGTTGGTCACTTTTGGGGGAGTTGACAAGATCAGACTGACATGACTGAGGAAGTCATCGTATACTAAAAATGCCTGATTTTTCATGAAATAAATATCCTGGAATCATTTGAAGTATATCTCCATCATCATCCATATGTTCTCCACCTTACTATCAATGGTAATATTACATTATTCGTTATATTTAATGAGAAAAAGTGGCGGTCGGATACGACATTCTACCCTAATTGTTGTTTACTTCCACTGACAAACTTTTCAGAAGATGGGTACGTGATCAATGCAAAATATGATTACGAAAATTACCGATTGCAGTTAGAAATGAACTATTTTATCACATACGGATCTCGCAAGCTTCATACCTAATGACGATACTACGGCACAGACAACCCACACTAGCAGGCTCATCCCGACGCTGTTTGTTCCAGCAAGGACCCCTTTTGGGGAGATGAAAATCCCAGATCCGATCATGGCACCCACAATGAGGGCTACCCCTCTGACGATGCCTACTTCCCTTTTCAGTTGGAGTGTTCCCGTGTCTTCAAAACGTTTATCAGACAGCATCTCGCTTTTTGAAGGGATGGTCTCTTTCTCCTCTGTCGCATTCCGCATCTTATCATGACAAACAAATAATCAAATAGTTATGAATAGTTTATACGTAGTGGCAAAAGTCCTTATTATACCTGGATAAAGAGCACTGGGACGTTAAGCCGTAAGTCCTGTGTACTATCACGGCACGTCAAAGAACCCACACTTGGCCCGTATTGAAAATTATATTTAGATGACACGGTTACCATGAGTAAATAAGCTGTTGTTATTGTTGTAGTTGTTGTTTGTTGTTGTCGTTGTTGTTCCCAGGAGGTGCAATGAAACGAAATTTACATGGCCCGAGTAATCATACAGATTACAAGTCTATTACCTATACTCGTTTAGGCCATAAACTCGCTGTTCGGCAACTAATGCATGACCGCAGAAGGGAGAATACAATTTATTTCTCGCAGTTATATTGCCAAGCCGTTATAATGTTGTTATTCATAGGTGATATCAGGTATAACTTCACTGTTGTCACTTACTTTCAGCTTGTTGTCCATCTTGGTTGATTCCTCTCGTCACTGAGTGGAATTGCAGTTATCACAAGCCAGCAATTCGGTCGAAGTCACAGCCTACTGATAACAATGACATGAATGCCTAATCTGAATCAGAATCAGAATCAGACTGGTTTGAACTCTCTATGAATAGCTACTGATAACAATGACATGAATGCCTAATCTCTATGAATAGCTACTGATAACAATGACATGAATGCCTAATCTGAATCAGAATCAGAATCAGAATCAGACTGGTTTGAACTCTCTATGAATAGCTGCCGGCACCGAGAAAAAGTTGCTTCAATTCCTCCAACCTCGTCCCCAGCGCTTTTGAGCAGTATCGGTATTCGTCGATCCCCGAGTGCTCTCTCACCTTAGAACGGGAACGATTTTAATATCCACAAATCTTGGATATGTCAATTTGATCCTTGCAGCCGACGTGTTTTGGTTTTAAAGTCTGATAAACAGCTGCTGTAGTAGGGAGGCCGGGACTAGGCCAACTAACTCAGTTCAAATCCTACGCACCGCGGATAGATATTTAATTCGCCATAGTAATTTGGTATTCCTTTTCCCCCAAAAAAAATGAATCATAAAATCAATTGACGTGTTCAAAAATATATACATTAGAAATGATATTATGAACAAATTAATAATCTAAATATTTTGTTTCCAACGACATTATTATTTTATTGTTACCAATCAGCATTGCGGAAATTATTCTCCCACCAGGGTCTATAGTGAGAACGAGGTACACCTCGGGGACGAGTAACACATAGTGCAACTTGTTAACATGGCCAGTGATGTGTGACGAATCAGCGAGGGGGCCAATGTTTGTACAGTGTGTGCGGTTCATAAATGCACTGTAGTGTAAACTATGTATAATGCCCTACGTCTAGTCTGAAATGCACACCACAACCCAAAGAACTGAATTGTGATAGCTTCAGCTTGTATCATGGTGCCGTTAAGGACAAAATGGTG
>CM055837.1:3072404-3116632 GCA_029582265.1 Zoroaster sp. YZ-2022 | reverse complement strand
CTGGTCTTCAACTGAGGTTTTTCCACGAATAACCACAACAACAATTGTCTTCATGACCAAAGTACCAGATCAATTTTGTAGCTATGTTTGGAAGCGAAAGCTAATTATTTACGATCACAGGACAAAACGTTGGACATGCTCTGTCCGTCGTGGCTAGTGGTGTCAATGCAACAGAACTGTATTGATCATAACAGTCAAAATTTGAACAATGACCTCTGACCTTTTAACCTTTACATTGGCATACCGGTAATTTGCCGATGAACTCTGACTTTTAACCTTTACCTTGGCATAATTTGACGAGACCCGTGACGATGATGATGATCAGGGCAATGACCTTTGCACTTGAGAAGATGACCGGAATGGCGCTGGCCAATCGAACACTCATGCAGTTGATAAACACTATTAACACTGTATAATGATATGGATTAATTCTGAGTGGTTTTTAGCTCGATCTGACACAGCAGTGTATTATATCTGCTTTTGAAATAAGCGCAGGAACTATGATGCCGTATAGCACTCAACATTATATTTGGGTCAGGGGATTTAAGTGGCACAATAACTTTTTTGTGATAGCTAGATATTCGCGCCGTCAAAACAACTGAATTTATAAAATATCTAAAGGGAGTATCGTCACGATCAACAGGGCACGGAATCGGAGTGCTATAGTTTTAGATTAATTCAGTACTGAAAATAATACCCCATATGATAAGGTCATATTACCGTTGCTGCTTTATAAATGAGTCAGTAATTTTCAGTCACTGAGTTTACTTTATAGAACAACGATTCCATGCCCTGTTGAAAGTCTGCTCTGATTGTGACGATATTTCTATGAACTTATCTCCAATTTATTTTTAAAAGGCTCTTTGCAAATAACTGTTCATATACGGTTTTTACACCACCTGACATGTGACATTCAGTGGCGTAACTAGGGTCCAATATTCAGGGGGCACTAGAGGGTGCACCACTTTTTCTAGGGGGGGCACGGTCAATACTTAAACATTTTGTATCCTGCAGCCTCAAATAGGGACCTATTTTTTCAAAATTCTGAATTGGGAACCTGGGGAAGACCTCGGCAGAGGACACGTGCCCCCCCACCCCCGTGCGCCCCCCCCCACTGATGACATTTCTTCTAAGCCATTAAACAGAAAACGGCAGCTTTTTCATTTGGGGAGGGGGGTTTATAGTTTTAATGTGCCGTATTCATCTCGTCCTGTTCATCTCCCAATTGCGCCCAATTGTGCTCAAAGAGGCGCTGTGCGCCTGTATATGTTTAATAAAAGCACTCACTGATGGTTAGGATAGCAAATAACTGTACAGCTGCCATAGGTGGTGCGCAGTCTCCAGGGATGACGTAATCAACCATATAGGTTGAAAGGGTCAATGACAACAGTGCAATTCCAGAAGGCTTCATAATTATGGTTTTGGACCACGCCACCATAAACCCAGCAAGATCACCATAAGCATGAAGAACATACATGTAGGTCCCCCCGGATGTAGGGATAACTGTTCCAAGCTCAGCGTAACATAGTGCACCTTTAAATGAAAATATGAAGTTAGTAACTGTTAAAGTACATTTTTGTCTTCCTCATTCCGTAATTGACATTTTAACCGCAGTGCTATACACACGTCGGTGTAGGGCAGTTATATTTCAGTAATTTCAGTAAGGATACCGGGTATGCCATTTCATGCAATCATTATGACCTAAAGTTAACCAAACGGGAATTCAGTGTGACACGAAATAAGAAAATAAGAACGTATTCTGTATGTACAAAGTAAAGATTTAATGAATGTGACAATAAACATATATACCAGTGGCGCAGAGACTTGTAACGACCCCATGGACTAAGCCAGCCCGACAGCTACTCCCGTTCAAAGTCCGCGCCCCGGTTTCATTAGTCTGGGTGCCCTAATTAATATCTCTGCGCCACACGTAAAGTAGTTCTATACAACGCACGGATAAAGGAGTTATACGACGCGCGAATAAAGGAGTTCTATAACGCACAAATGAAGTAGTTATATAGCAATTACAACTTTTTTTCCCCGAAATGTGACGAGCTCCAACGGAAACATCTGATTGTTCAGTTCAAGTTCAATTTGCAACACTGCGGTGGTACGGAAAACACAAATTGATTGTATCATTTTGGGCTGTTAAAGCCAGCAAACGTAACGTCACAGATAGTCGATTACAATTGTAATTAGTTATGAAAAGAACTGGAGGTACAACTCGACCTTTCTCCTGAGGACGACGATCAGAGCATAAAGTGATCGAAACGTCGAGTTGTACCTCCAGTTCTTTTCAGAATTAATTACTACTCAATTGAGAATTTCACATGGTGTCATCGCAATTAGTTTTACTTATTTATCATGTTGATAAAACAAAAACAAACTTCTCGACGCCATTTTAACATTTTTAACTTCTGCTGACAGAAGTGGGGGCACGTGATCAATATGCAAACTAGGATGACCAGAAAATACCGAGTACTGTTATAGTTTTTCAAAATACCGAGTACTGTTATAGTTTTTCATACAGGTTGGATGCAATCAAATAAGCTGGACTTATAGCATTTATCATTTTGAAAAACATGAACGAACTTCACGCCGCCATTTAATTTTTGGAAAGAATGTCGTATCCGACCGCCACTTTTTAAGGATTTTTTTTTGAAAATCTTTTGCAACCACTAACCATGCAGTTAATAAATGATTCCATCGATTTTTGGGGGGTACAGAAAGCGAAAACTATCTTTAAAATCCACTTTTATGATGGTTTTCGCACTTGATTTCCCTTCTAAAAATATCCCTTTCAGAAAATAGAAGGATCCTATTATAGTTGCCACTGCGCATGTACAATGACCGTGTTGGTCACTTATGGGGGAGTTGACAAGATCAGACTGACTGGAAGTCATCGTATACCAAAAATGCCTGATTTTTCATGAAATAAATATCCTGGAATAATTTGAAATATATGTCCATCATCATCCATATGTTCTCCACCTTACTATCAATGGTAAGATTACATTATTGGTTACATTGAGTAGTATGTTAAATGGGTCATCCCGACCAACTGCTTTAAAAAATGATTTTTAGGGTCTTTTCCTAAAAAATGATTTTTAGGGTCATCCCGACCAACTGCTTTAAAAAATGATTTTTAGGGTCTTTACCTAAAAGATGGTTGATGGAAAAAAAGTGGGGGGGGGGGAGAGGTTAGAGGATGACGTCATGAAAAGATTGACGTGATCACGAGAGATAAAAATAAAAAACTAACCGTATAGATGGAGATAAATATTCTAGAATGAGACTTAAAAAAATGAGACTTTAAAAAATGAGACTTTAAAAAATGAAGACTTTAAAAATTGAAATAATTGAAAACTATTATATAGTTTAATATTAAAGAGAGGATGGAAAAAGTAAGAAAAGAAATCGTTCCATGCGAATGGCTTTTAGTCGGGAAAACGGACAAGTGTTGTATTTTAAGCGTGTGTGGAGGAAAATATTGCGGGTTACATCGTAGTCGGATTAAGGAAGGAAAACGTATTCCCGTTGCTTGTTTAAAATGTGAAAAAGGAACAAAGACGCTAACGAATGTTTGCACGCGATGCGCGAATAAAGTATTAGTAAAACGTTATAATCGTTTTAAAGTTGTAGAAGGTAAATTTAGACGGTATAATAATAGAGTGATGAAAGAGTTGTTAAAAACAACGACTCGTTTATAGAGCTATAATTTAAATTTAAAAATTATACGGTGGAGGTCTATCTGACGTTTTTACTCGCTCTGCTATATTTGAAACTAGGTTTTGATTACATTGACGCGGTGAATCGTAATAAAAAAAAAATTGTAAAATTTATTTTAAATTCATAAGTTTTTCTATAAGAATTTTTTTTTCTTCATTTACATCGGCGGTTTTAACCTCTGTTTTATCTAACGTAGATGTATCTTGGTTAGTGTTATTACGTATTTTTTCTTTCATCGCAGAGTACTTTCTTTGCTCTTTAACGATTAAATTAAATTCTTCTTGGCTTATAACATTATCTTCAATCGCTTTTGAAACGTGACTGTTGATGGTGTTTAGTTTACTTTCGGCTAAAACTCTAATTTCATTGTGTTTTTTAGCTTTTTAGATAATTTATATTTGACGTATCTGAGAGCAAACGCAGCACCGCCCAACCCTAAAGCTAAACCTTCCAAAACGAATCCTACGGGCGATGATACAACGCTGGCGATACTAGCGATTCCGATAGCTCCCGCTCCCATACAGCCCAATTCAGCGAGAGTTTCTACGATACTACAAGCGTTGATGATTTTATTATATTTTTTATAGACGGCTTCACGTTCGTATCTTTCTTTTAAAAGTTCTTTTTGAATATTATCGATTTTTTGCAATCGAAATGATGCTGCGTTATCCGTCATAGACGGTAAATTTGGATAAAGTACATTCGTCGATTCTATAGGTACGCTCATTGTTTTTTATTAATAGAAAAAGATTTTAATTTAATGGAAAACTAGTAATTTTTTACATCGTAACAGATACCATCATCTAAAGAGCCAAAAAATGATGATTGTAAATATTTTTTAGCATTTATATTTTTTTGTATGTAACATAATATAATTTTTATATAACGTGATTTACTTCTTGAAAAACTCATGTTTTTTACTTGATCGAGTGAATAATTTGATCTTATAACCAAATATTTTTCACCATCATCACTATCAGTATATACATAACCGATTTTTCTATCTAAATTACCTTCATCGTCAATTTTTCCGGTATTTACTATAGAATATGTCATATTTTCATTATTAAATGTTTGAATATAATTATATTGAATAAAATATTAATTTATCAACGGCAAAATATAGGTAGAGATATCTTTCTAAATCATCATGTTCAATATCTTGTAACGTAATTCTCGCTGAATAACTAGGATATTCAGTAGTAAAATTAATTATTTGTTGTCTATCTCTCTCCATATTAATTTCATTTGGCGATAAGTAACCAGTTTTTTCATATACGATGTTACTTTCTTTATGACTCTCTTTGCTTTTTTGACTATCGCTACGACTAGGTCCGTAAATACTCGCCATATTTATTATAACAATTTAATTTAACGGTAAAGTTTTAATTTTTATATTAAAACAGATTTTAGAATTTATCGCGCCGAAAAAGGTCGCTTCTACAAAAACTTTTCGAACGCCTCGTATTTTAAAACACATTTCGTATCTTAAATGCGACATTTCATCATCGATAAAATAAAATACATTATTATTTTCTCCGGGAGAAGGAATATAATAAATATCAGCCCCATAACCGCGCGTCGTCGAATACGAAGTAAATATATTAGCTTTTGTAAAATGTACAAAAAGAGAGCAGTACGACGGCGTCTCGTTAAACATGAAAAATGGTAGTTTATTCGTATTCCACCAACCGAGTACGATGTTGTATTTTTCGACTAGAGGTATTCTTTGAGTAATTTCATTATTGAGATACCCGTGATGTTCGTAAATTTCGCTAGATGATGTTCGTAACATTTCACCGTCTCTAGAAGCTACGCTAGCAGCATCAACCGCGTTACTTGATCGACTAGGTCCATAAATACTCGCCATATTTATATAATTTCAAGATTTAAAATAACTGGGAAACCGTGATTATTTATATCTCTACCTTTTGAATCTTTAATTTTAAAGCTCAACGCGTTAAAAGTATCAACTTTTAATTTTTTAAACAATGGATTTTTATATTCCATATACATACTTTCTCCGAACGATTTATCTTGCAAGGGAAAAACGTTTAAAATGGTGCTTGGTTTTCCGTTGTAATAATTATTAGTCGTAGAAATTTGATCGCAATGAATGTATAACATTTTAAAAAGTTGTAAGTCAATCTTTTTACTATATTCTCCTACGGTTAGAAATTCATTATGAAATCCGAGTAAATTAGCTAACCCGGATGAAAATTTAACGGATTTATTTTCTCCCGTTAATCTTAACAAGAAAACACCCGTTTTTTTTATAGATAGTAAAACTTATCCAAGGGTTATCTTTTTCTATAATATAGATAATTTCATTAATATTGTAAAGCCCCGGTTCGACAGCCTTATCGTCATCTTCTCGCACACCCGTCGTACGATAAATTATTTTTTCTTTTTTACGTACGTTGTAATACCCTATCCAAATGTTTACGCTATGTAATATAAGCGCGAGATTACCCTCGCGATTATCAATAACGTTAGTTAATTGAACTTCTTTACCCGCTTTTTCCGCTTCTTTTTCTATTTCGATTTCAATGATATGATACATTTTATTATTATAAATTTATTATAATAAATGACATTTCCATTAGCATTCGAGAGTAATTTTACGTATTCATATCCAACATCTGGAAATTTTACAGCGCCAATTAGCTTCGTCGCTAGCGATTTAACGAGTATAAATATTTACGTCAACGAGAACGATTTTTTTACCGCGCATTTCGATAATGTTTTTAACAACTACAAGTTACCTAAAGTTAATGTTCAAAAAGTAGTTGATGATTGGCATCATAATCCGTTAATTTTTTATCAAAATCAAATAAATTTTACGACGTATTGCGCTTCAACGAGTTGTGGCGTAGGTTATCAACATTTAAATCATTCGAATACGATGATTCGTAGTTTTTTTAGATTTCACGTTTATTATCAAATAAGACGACTACTCAAAGAAATGAGTTGCCCTACATCTTTTCAAAATTATTTTAGCTCGTTCGATAACAATATAGACGTAAGCGCGTATAAAAAACTGTGTAAAGACTTTCACCTTTCAACATTAAGCAATTGGAAACAACAAGTCGATATGTACAGCGATGGATTAGGTATTGCTTATTTTTGGCGGAATGTCGGTAAAAGATACGATCCAGTACCCGGACACAACTACGACAATTCTATTTTAAATCCTAGCACTAGTCCTATTCCTCTCAACAATCTCGGCTCAAACTTCGAAGCGGGTGAAAAAAGGATGGCTTTTGACGACGGCGTACGTAATCGTAAAGAACACACCATTAGTAGAGTAGGGTTCATTTTACAACCCGATAGCGTTAAAACGGCGTGGACTAAATTTATATTGTCGCTAACGCTTGCTCGAGGTTTTACGGATATAGGTACGGAACGAATTAACGATTCAATAAGAACGTACGTTTACGCGATTTTAGGAGCTCAAGCGCGAGCTAAAAGTGGATTTTTAGCGGGTGGTACTGGTTTAGACGCGCAACGTGAATTTATAAATATAGTAGATGCTGAGATTGATTCTCCAGTTGATTTACAATCATCTATTCAACGCTATCAAGACGTTTTACAAAACGCTCGTTCGCAATTAAATTTTGCTATCGGAGAAAATTTATACATGATGCCTAGTGATATGAATTTACGAATAGGGTCGTACGCAGGATACAATAATAATTTATTAATCGCGACGAGCGATTTATCTTTAGGTTCGAATTTGGATATAAATTCAGAACCCGCTCCTATTTTACCTTCGCTTCACGACGATAGCGTACAATCACCGCTACCATTAACCGCAAAGCACGTAGAAGAATCTAATGATACAACAACTCCCTCTACGATAGCGCATACTCAAGAATCTCTCTTTACGCCGACTGGTCAAGACTCTCCACCTAGCGTTAGTGATCCTTTACGAGAATCAGACGTAGTCAGCGATAACCATAGAGAAGAAAACAATTCTTTAATACTCGGTTTCGCGATTTTAACTACGCTCGGTATTACGATTTACGAATTATTATTTTAGCGTTTTCTGCGTATACGTTAAAATTAAAACACCGACCCCGGTTAACGCTAGCCATAAATGTTCCGCCGCCCACGTAACTACGTTAGAAGCCGTTTTAAATAACCAACTTACTATACTACCGATAATAGCCGGTAAAGCGGCTAAAGCTTTCGCTCCTAGTTTAGATAATACATTCGCTAGATTTTTTAATGTTTTTTGTATCCACTCTTTTACGCCGCCGCTATCTGGTTTTGGAGTCGGTGGCGCGGGTTCTGGAGGTATAGGTTTAGGTGCGGGTGGTGTGGGTTTAGGGGTAGGCAAAACTGAATTTACAACACCGACCATTGATTTGACGATAAAAGCGATAGTCATACTAAAAGCCGTTAATATACTGACTATCGTTACGCCTTATTCTCTAAATAAAGTTTTAATTCTTTCACCCAACGTCACGTCTATATTTTTTATTCTATATAACGTTTCTTTTATTCTATTGAGTTGACTACTATTTTCATAATCAAACTTGGCAATTTGTTCTTTAATCGTATTAATTTCATCTAATATTTCTCGCTCTCGTTGAACAAGTTGATCTACCGCATTTTTATCTCCTACATCGTTGTTATCTATTCGTTCTCTAATTGTTGCTAATTCTTTGTTACGCGCGTATAATTCAGCTTCAAATTTTAATTTATGTCCTTGCGCCGTTTTCATAATATTAACGTAACCATTTAATTCGCGGAGTATATTTTTTTCATCTAGAGTTTCAGCTTCTCGCTTATAAAAATCAATAAAATTTTCAATCGCGTTTTTTTTTTTTTCTTTCTCCTAGATCACTCATTTCAATATCACCATCGGCGTCATAAAAGTGTTGTTCTTCTTCTTCTTGTCGATGATCTCCCAGCTGAATACCACCGTTGCTGTAATAGTAATCATCCTCCGGTTCTTTTAGTTGTTGTTCTTTTTGTTTTTGTTGTTGATTCGGCGGTGGTGTTGGTAACTTTCGACTTGTTTTTTTCCTAACTGATGGACTTTTTAGCTCTTTTAAAGTGTTATCTACATTTTCTTGTATTTTAATTTTTTTTCCTCCACTCCAGTCTTTTATACCCAATTGTTCTCTCATGAATCTAACCTGGCTATAGCCAGCTTTTCCCGCTTCAGTAGCTATTGAACTTAACGCCATAAAAGTTCTGTTTTTGTAAAAATGCGTTAATCTGACTCTTTTTTTTTTAACTCCATCGTTATAAAATATACCCTCTTCCGTTACTTGAAAATTTTCCCAATCTGGTATTTTATTTAATTTCAAGCCTTGTTCTTTTATTATTTTATAAAATTTATCAACATTTTCACTATCCGATGATCTTAACGTTATTTTTGCATCGGGTAATTTTTTTCATCTTTTAAAACTTTCTTCTTCTCGTTTTTTATTATAAGACGTATTATAAGCTTCATCACTTAATTCATTTTCATCTTCATTATTAAACATTTCATCAACATCAATATCATCTTCGCCAAGATTTTGTAATAACGGATCTGCCAACATAAGATCGCGTCCTCCTTCTGCCATTTTATAATTACTTTTTATCTTTTTTTAATAATTTATAACTAGCGTAACCTACTATACTCATTCCTAGTACTATAAATATACTAATTCTCGCGTTTTTTTTATCTTCGCTAGGAACGTAAAAATCTTCTAGTTGAGGTTCGTCGTATAAATCTTTAGGTAAATTTACTCGTTCGCCGGTTACGTTATAATATTCATTCATCGCTTCGTTTATATCGTTAAACGTTCTTACGGCGCTCGATTCTTTTTGTATTTTCTCGTTTAAATAATCTAGATATTTTAAACGCTTTTTACTAAATTCGTCTCTTGCTTTCGAAAGTTGTTCTAACGCTAAATCGTGTCTTTTGCGTTCTTGTTGCGCATCGTTATTTCGTAAACTACTAAATAAAAAATTACTACCGGTAAATGCTAACGCATTAACTACCGCACCTCCGATCATCATCGCTATAGATACCATTTTATAATTACATTTTTTTATAAAAAATATTTTATAGTTGTTAAATATAAACTATGACAAATAATGCGTACGGAGATGTGTTGAATCCATACAGGAGAATAAGAGAACCGAGAGGTAATAAAGGATCGCGTCAAAAAGTTGTCATTACAAATAATCCGAGCACCATTACCGAAAATCAATTATTAACGGTTCGTTTTCCAAATTTAGGAATGAACGACGTTATCGTTCCGAATACGGTTAAATTAGCTTTCAATATTGATTTAGTTTCATCAAATACTACTAGAACGTTGGTACAAAATATAGGTAGAGCGATCGTAAAACATATAGTTATTAAAATGGAAGGAAATGAAATATTTTCATTATACGATGCGGATGTATTCAATTGTTTTAAAGACGAATGGTTAACGACCGCACAACGTGATAATTTAGCGTATCAAGGAATCGAAAAAGCAAACGTAACTAAATTAAGAATAGACGCTAGCGATAAAAATATCTTAGCCAACGGAGGAAAAGATAAAGCTATCGCGGATACGTATAAAAATAGATATTACATTCCATTCGATTTTGAATTATTGACCGATCATCAACCCTACTATCAATCGGGTATCGGAGATCGATTAACTTACGAACTCGTCTTTAATAAATTTTCAAACGTGATTAAACATAGTACCGGCGATGCTGATGATAATGCAAAATATACTATAAACAATATTTCTTTAGAATACGAGGTCGTTCATATGCCGGAACTCGCTCGTACGATTAGAAATCAATATAGTAATCAAGTGAGTATATTGTTCAATCGCGTACTAAGACAGAGCGTGACGCCGTTAAACAAAAAAGATACGACGTGGAATATAGATTTAAATACCCCCGCAAAAAGTATGAAAGGAATATTGTTTTTATTCAAAGAACCCGGCGTACGAGAAAGCAACAAGTTTTATAATCCAAAAATCGATAAAGTGTCAATTACGATCGAAGGCAACCCCAACCAATTCTTCGCGCACGGAATGCAAAGGTATCAACATTGGGAAGAGATTAGCAAGTATTTTGGCGATTCTAATAAACAACACGCTATACGAATCGTTAAAGCTTTAAATTTATCTAACGTTAAACAAGCCGATTATTTACTGGATAGATACGGTTTATTTTTAGATATGAGAACGAGTACCGATAATGTAATACACGGAAGCGGAAGACGAGTACAAAACATATCCGGAGGAATTACTATTGAAATAAAAAAAGAAGCGGAAGATGCGGGCGAACTAAACATGTACATTTTTATTATTATGGACGCGCAACTCATTATAAAGAACGGACATTTTGAAACTGTCAATTTTTAATATTACTAATATTAAAAGGAATGTTTTTAAAATATCCACACGTTGCATTAATTTGCGGTCAAACAGGATGTGGAAAAACTGAATACATTTTAAATTTATTAGAACGAGAATATTTTAAACATTTTGAATATATCGTTGTATTATGTCCCACTATCGCCGACAACGATACTTATAAAAAAAGAAACTGGTTTTTTAACGATGATAACGTGTACTTTAACGATTTAAAATACATTTCGTTAAACGAAGCGATAAAAATTTATAGCGATACGTTAAAAGGAGACGAAACGTTGTTTATCATCGACGATTGTAGCGCGAATAAAGAATTACGATATAAAAAAATTTCAAAAGATCCTCAAAACGAGTTAGTGCGTTTAGCTTTTAGCGGCAGACACATTAAACACAGTTGTTGGGTAATTTCGCAAAAATATAATAGCGTGTTGAAAGATTTTAGAGAGCAACTCAAATGGGTATGTTTATTTTATTGTAAAGATAGAGATTCGTTCGAAGATTGTCTTCGAGAAAATGATGTCATACCGACGAAAGAGTTGAGAAAAGAAATTCACGAAAAATTTAAACGAGTTAAACATTGTAAATTAATTTTAAAAACGGATCAACCTATACCGATTATGAAATACGTCGTTAGGTCGTTTAGCAATTATCTATAGGTCGTTAGTAAGTTATCTATAGGTCGTTAGTAAGTTATCTATAGGTTAACTGTGGGTTATCTATAGGTTATCTATAGGTTATCTATAGGTTATCTATAGGCTACTCGTAGGTTACTTGTAGGTTATCTATAGGGTTATCTGTAGGTTATCTGTAGGTTACTATAGGTTACTTGTAGGTTATCTATAGGTTATCTATAGGTTATCTATAGGTTACTTGTAGGTTATCTATAGGTTATCTATAGGTTATCTATAGGTTATCTATAGGTTATCTGTAGGTTATCTATAGGTTATCTATAGGTTACTTGTAGGTTATCTATAGGTTATCTATAGGTTATCTATAGGTTATCTATAGGTTATCTGTAGGTTATCTATAGGTTATCTATAGGTTACTTGTAGGTTATCTGTAGGTTATCTGTAGGTTATCTGTAGGTTACTCGTAGGTTATCTGTAGGTTATCTATAGGTTATCTATAGGTTATCTATAGGTTATCTATAGGTTATCTAGTGTTTTTAATAAATATTATAAAATCTATTTATAAACATGAATACTGAACGAGTAAAAGATACATTTGCTAGTATAGATATTGAACGAGTAAATAATTTTATATATAATCTCGTACAACTTACTAATACCGAAAACGATAGAAATGAACTTGTACAAGTTTTAAACATGAATACTGAAAAAGTAAAAGGTATATTTATGGGTATAGATAATGAACGAGTAAAAGATCTAATATATAATCTTAACCAACTTTTAAATACCGATGGGTTATCTAAAATTAATTATTGGTTTCTATATTTTTTTAAATAAATTTAACCGATTATTCTATAAGTACTTATAATAAATGGAAGAAGTACATCAATTATTAAACGAAAATCCACAGATGACGAGTTCACCTACACTAACAGACGCTGTAGACACGAATGACGTTACGTTAAAACAAAAACAACGGCTTATATCCGTTGTAGTAGGAGGAGATTCCAAAAAGTTTTTTGGTAAAGAGTATAGCGTTAGCGATATTGAAGCTTTGAGTACGGAAGAGCAAAACGTATTGCATGTGCAATACGAAACTAAATTAGGTCGTGATATAACTCAGTCTTTAGGTAGCGCTATTTTAACGCTATACGCTAAACTATTAGGATTAGGCTTAGATCGTATTGATTTATACGGTCATTAATTTGAAATTGACGATGAAGGTAAATTAGTTTCAGATTTAGAAAAAGATCCTTTTATTTCTAGCATGCTTGCTACCGTAGCGTGTAAAATATACTACGATTACGGCATGTTAATAGCGCCGCTTAGTGCAACTTTAATTACAGCAAAACATTTAAAAAGAAAAGAAGAATGTTGTATAGATAATAAAAGCGATGGAAACGAACGAGCAACAGCCAACGATGAAAACGAACGAGTTACAATCACAAGCGTTGCAAGCACCGTTGACGGTAGTAACGAAAACAGAAACTAAAAAAGAAAGAAAAAAAAAACAGAGTCGCGGTGGGTAAAAAACTTGCCGAACTTAATAAATTAAAAGAAAAAACAACAACTTTTAAAAAGCGCGACTAAAACGCGTCATGTAAAAAGCGTTTCGCCGACAACGAGTGATATTCAAAAAGAAACTAGTAGCTACTATTATTACTATATTGCTATCGGTTTAGGATTAGGTTTCGCTTATCTCCTTTTTAGTAGTAAAACTAACGCTAGCGAAGCAGAGCCTACGTCGATAAAAGAACAACAAAAACCAACTTTATTAACATTACCGCCGCCGCCGACAAAAGAACTCGATGTTTTTAAAATGGAATAATTTTAAAATTTAATAAAACTTTTATATTTAACGAGTATAAACAACGATGAATACGAAAACAATCGCCGATTCAGCTTATCACAGCGCCGTTTTAACACTTTTTACAGTTTTATACAGCATGCTAGGTAAAAAAGTATTAAGCGTAGAACCAGCTAATTTAAATAAATTAGATATAAAAGATTCGTTAAAACTAACCGCGACGCTCGGATTATCTTCGATGACGCAAATGTGGTTAGTACAACAAGGAATTTTACCATCTTCGCTTATGCCTAAAAATTATATAGAATAAATATTTATAAATATTAAAAATGGATAAACAAAAATTACAAGACGCTTATTATAGTCCGAAAGGATATTATAAAGGTAACGACGCGATTAATAAATTAGTTAAAGAAACTAAAGTAAATAAAAAAGTAGTTTCACGATGGATAAAAAAGCAAGCGTTGTGGCAAATTTATTTACCCTATCCTAAATATATTCCGAGACCTACCGTACTAGTTCAAATAGTACGTTAGAAAAGCCAAACGAAGTTCATCAAGCGGATTTATTGTTTCTTCCGCACGATACGTTAAAACGTGTTTAAAAAACGTACAAGTACGCGTTAACAATTATCGACGAAGCCAGTAGATATAAAGAAGCGGAACCGTTAACCGATAAAACCGCTATTCGAGTCGGTAACGCGTTTCAAAAAATATATAAACGTAGTTTGCTCACTTGGCCGAAAATTCTCAAAGTCGATCCAGGAAAAGAATTTATGAGTAGCGTTAATGTATTAATGAGTAAACACAAAGTAAAAATTCAAAGAAGCGAAGCCGGTCATCATAGAGCTCAAGGTATGGTAGAGCGATTTAATAGAACTTTAAGCGAAAGATTATTTTCTCATCAATACGCTAAAGAAATAACGACGGGAGAAAGAAATAGAGAATGGGTTAAAAGATTACCGGCGGTTGTAAAAGCATTAAATAATGAGACGACGAGACTTTTACATTTAAAACCAAAAGACGCGATTAAATTACGTAGCGTAGACCAAAATCCAGCCTCGCCGGGTAGAAGTAATAAAAATGAAAAAAGAATTCCGACTAGCAGTTTAGTTAGGTATTTATACGCGCCCGGTGAAGTGAAAAAGATACGAGACGTCGGGCAACCGATCCTATATGGAGTATAAAAATTTATAGAATAGCTAAAACGATACAAGGTGCTAATCAACCCATCTTGTATTATTTAGACGCAGGACCTGCGCGTAGTTTTGTAAGAGAAGAATTACAAATTATTCCTCGAGATACAGAAAATCCACCGATTAAACGTTAATGTCGTAGCTAGTCTAAGACTAAAGTTCTATAATCACCGTAAGCGTATGTATGTATTCCGTTTTCTAAAATATATTTCTTTGTGTCTAAAGGAGATAGCGATATTTTATTTACTTGCGTCGTATATAATCTATGTTTTTCGTGCCTAATAAATTTCATATTATGGTGTAGAGTATTTTTTTTAGATAAAACTTGTTTATAATTTTTGTGTTTAATATTCTGATTTAAAACTTGATTTTTAACTCCTTTAGCTTTTTTTATTTCTTTTTTATTCGATAAAAGTATAGAATACATTTTTGGTCTTAAACTTACTTTTTGATGGATTAAAGTTCCCGCAGTCTCGTCTTTCATTTTACCAATCACTTTTTTATTTTCTTCAAAAAATAGAAAATGATCTTTATTATAATTACTAAAGTCGTATAAATCTTTATTTTCTTCCATATCTTTATATACATCTTCCGTTTGAATCTCGACGATTAAACTATCCGTATCCATGTAAAGTAACTCGCACTTGTTACCGTACTTTTTTTTTAAATGATTGTAATAAAAATCGTACATGAAAGCTTTAGATAAATCCAGTACGCTCATTCCTACGTAGACTGGTTTATTGAGTAAGAGTTTTATTTTGTGCATGTGAATCGCCGCTAAATCATGATCAAAAATCCTTGCTTCGGCAAAATTTGCTTTTGCAACGAGTCTTCGAATTTGATTTTCAGCTTTTTCATCGTTTAATCGTTTCAAATTTACGTTAACGCGTTTTCGTACATTTTCCATCGTTTTTCCAAAAACTGAATTGTTCATGAGTTTGCATGAATCTTTTTCAAAATCACACGTCGCGTCTTTTCTTAGTCGAGTGTTTAAATCGATATATGATTTCATCCAACATGATTCATCAAATTCTAAAACGGGATGAATTTTAGTTAGTTTCATACCGAGTTGTGTACAGTATATAATTGTAAATTACGATAATGAAGCACGTAGTTGCGTTTATCGTATAAATTTGGTACTAATTTTGCAACGTTTGGTGCGGGTTTGTCTTTTAATAACTCGAGACGGCGACATCCATTCTTTCGGTACTATTAACGTCTCTGGTGCGAGTGGATATGCGCTGTGAGAATCGTGTAATTCTTTAGGATATTCTAAATCAACTTCTAAAATATATCCTTTATTACGATTAAATCCTTCGCTCTCGAGTTTATCAATTTGTTTTCTAGTCATCCATTTAAAATTACCAGTTGGTAAAGGTTGACTCATCGCCCAACCGTATAAATTATTCGCGTCTAAATACATAACGTAACTCGATGGGATCGTTTCATCGTAATCGGGCAAGTATTTATTGTTTGCTTTTGCGTATCGTTTACTCACCATGCACGTTCCTCCTCTCGTGCCTTTTTCTATAAATAAATGCATGTTAACATCCATAAACAAATCTAAAGTTTGTCTCGTTTTTTTTAATAAAGCCTCAAAACTTAATCCGGGACTCGTTAAATAATTAGCCGGATCTAAACCGTACTCTCGTAAACAAGTATTACGAAAATTTTCAAATACATCCGCTAATAAACAAGTATCCGTACGCACGTATAAATCATGATAATCGCCTAAATTTTCACAATCAAATTTTTTCCAAACGTTTTTAGCGTGCTCGTATTGTTCTTTAGTAATGTGTTGGTTATTTAAACTACTATAAAAAGATTTTTGTAAAGGAATTTTTTTTTCAAATCTTTCAAAACTATCCATGTATTCGTAAGGATAAATACCCTTCTTTTTTAAAAGATTAAATTTTTCTATATCTGATTCAAACTTGCTAGTAATTGGAAAAGAATTACAAGATTCTACGAGTTTATCTAACGACGCTAGTAAAAATTGATAACTATCAATAAATCGTAGTTGTCCGATTGAAAAAGAAATATATTTTTCGATATTATTCGCGATACACGATAGTTTTCCTTTCGTTTTACCCGCGGCTTGCATAATAAGATGAGAATCGTAACCTCGTAAATTATGAAACACGACCGGAATAAAAGTTTTATCCACAACTATTTTTAGTTGTAAATTACATTCATTGTGCGCCGCGCCTCTATATTTACCGGTAATGTGACAATGATCGCGTACTTTTCTAAACTTATCGACGTCGTCGCTAAAAAATGTCTTTTCGCATATCCAACACTCGTTAGCGTTCATATAATTTTCTACATCTTCTTCGGTCATTATTATTTTTCGAGGATTTTTAAATATCTCGTTAATGTTTTTTACATCTTTTTCTAATTCGTTAAACGACGGGATAACTAAATTTACCGTCGAACCGAACGACTACGTACGAATAACCACAAACGACGTGTTCTTGTAGTTTTTTAGTATTAGTAACATTTACGTCTTCAATCTTTTTAATAATACTTTCAAAGTCGGCGCATATAACGAAAGGAACTTTCATCTTTCTATAAACATTTTTAAACTTTTGCGTATCGTTTTTACCTTTTTTAGGCATAACTACCGTCGTTGGTCTGTCGTTAATTCCCTTACACATTTCTACGTGATTTTCGAGATACGCTTCTGTTGAAAAACCCTGCATGCATCTCAAACAAAAATGTTTACGTTCGTGATGTTTCGTTTGATCATAAAGTAATTTATTTACATCTTTTATCCAAACGTAGTGAGATCTAATTCCTTTTTCTTCTTCTTCTTTGTGAATTAATAATAAATTGATACGATCTATATTTTTTGGTTGATTGCTGAGTTGATAAACTAGTACTGTTTTGTTTTCGCAACCAAAAACGTTTATCGTTAAACAATTTTGTTTCTCTACTTTTTTTATTTGATTAATCGGTGTAGGCGCATCTATATTATTAAAATTTAAACCATCCTCTGTTTTATAGCTACGAGTTCTATCCGAGTGATGATTTGCGGGGAAAAGGGCGCTGCGTAGTGCCCACCGCAAACAATTATCGTCTTCGTTTTTTACATTGATGCACGCTTTTTTATTTGTTATATAGTCGCATAGATCGATATAAAGGTTGATATCTCGCGATAGTGATATTCATATCTACGATACGATCTACCGCCCATCCAGAACCGTTTTGAGTCCATTTTTCTAGAGCCTCGACAATTTGTGAAAAAACACTAACAAGTATATTTTCAATATCATCCAAATTCAATAAAACAATTTGCTTATTATTATGAAAATTTGGTTCTGCAAAATCGATCGTACCATCTAGTTTTTCTTTACGTAATTTAATACGTATATATATCATAAACTTGTACGATTTAAAATGTTGCAAGTATAAACCCAACTTTGAGATTATACTTGGTTCTACCGCTTCAAAAAATATATTTAAATCTTTTTCTTTACTGTGATTCAGCGGAACTACCATTCTTTGTTCTAATAAATAGCTTCCGCCGACAATCGGTGGTTTAAATCTCAACTCTTCTTCTCGACCGTGAAACCTTTTAAAGGCGTCGATGTAGTCTTTCTTTAACAACCGCGCTCTTTTACCCGCACCCCGTTCTGGTAACTCAATATTTTCATTTTCTATACGCTCTTTCAATTCGGATAAACTTAATTTATACAATGTTTTTGGTTTATGTTGACGTATATAATTTTTTATACCTAGATAATATGCGCGTTTATCTATTTTACCCTTGCTGTTTTTTGTAAAAAATATTTTACCAAAGTGTTCTTGTCTGCGTGAGTACTCTTTCATTTCTCTTTTTGACATTCTCGATAAATATTTATTATTTTCCATCCTCTCTTTAATATTAAACTAGATAATACTTTTCAATTATTTCAATTTTTAAAGTCTTCATTTTTTAAAGTCTCATTTTTTAAAGTCTCATTTTTTTTAGTCTCATTCTAGAATATTTATCTCCATCTATACGATTAGTTTTTTATTTTTATCTCTCGTGATCACGTCAATCTTTTCATGACGTCATCCTCTAACCTCTCCCCCCCCTTTTTTTCCATCAACCATTTTTTAGGGAAAGACCCTAAAAATCATTTTTTAAAGCAGTTGGTCGGGATGACCCTAAAAATCATTTTTTAGGAAAAGACCCTAAAAATCATTTTTTAAAGCAGTTGGTCGGGATGACCCTAAAAATCATTTTTTAGGAAAATACCCTAAAAATCATTTTTTAAAGCAGTTGGTCGGGATGACCCATTTAACATACTACTCATTGGATGAGAAAAAGTGGCGGTCGGATACGACATTCTTTCCATTGGTTATATTAAATGAGAAAAAGTGGCGGTCGGATACGACATTCTACCTATTGTTGTTTACTTCAACTGACAAACTTTTCAGAAGATGGGTACGTGATCAATGCAAAGTATGATTACGAAAATTACCGAGTGCAGTTAGAAATGAACTATTGTATCACATACGGATCTCGCAAGCTTCATACCTAATGCCGATACTACAGCACAGACAACCCACACTATCAGGCTCATCCCGACGCTGTTTGTTCCAGCAAGGACCCCTTTTGGGGAGATGAAAATCCCAGATCCGATCATGGCACCCACAATGAGGGCTACCCCTCGGACGATGCCTACTTCCCTTTTCAGTTGGAGTGTTCCCGCGTCTTCAAAACGTTTATCAGACAGCATCTCGCTTTTTGAAGGGATGGTCTCTTTCTCCTCTGTCGTATTCCGCATCTTATCATGACAAACAAATAATCAAATAGATATGAATCGTTTATACGTAGTGGCAAAAGTCCTTATTATACCTGGATAAAGAGCACTGGGACGTTAAGCCGTAAGTCCTGTGTACTAGCACGGCACGTCAAAGAACTCACACTTGACCCTTATTGCAAATCATAATTATTTAGATGACACGGTTACCATGAGTAAATAAGCTGTTGTTGTTGTTGTTGTTGTTGTTGTTGTTGTTGTTGTAGTTGTTGTTGTTGTTGTTTGTTGTTGTTGTTGTTGTTGTTGTTGTTGTTGTTCCCAGGAGGTGCAATGAAACGAAATTTACATGGCCCTAGTAATCATACAGATTACAAGTCTATTACCTATACTCGTTTAGGCCATAAACTCGCTGTTCGGCAACTAATGCATGACCGCAGAAGGGAGAATACAATTTATTTCTCGCAGTTATATTACCAAGCCGTTATAATGTTATGTTATTCATAGGTGATATCAAGTATAACTTCACTGTTGTCACTTACTTTCAGCTTGTTGTCCATCTTGGTTGATTCCTCTCGTCACAGAGTGGAATTGCAGTTTTCACAAGCCAGCAATTCGGTCGAAGTCACAGCCTACCGATAACAATGACATGAATGCCTAATCTGAATAAGAATCAGAATCAGACTGGTTTGAACTCTCTATGAATAGCTGCCGGCACCGAGAAAAAGTTGCTTTAATTCCTCCAACCTCGTCCCCAGAGCTTTTGAGCAGTATCGGTATTCGTCGATCACCGAGTGCTCTCTCAGCCTAGAACGGGAACGATTTTAATATCCACAAATCTTGGATATGTAAATTTGATTCTTGCAGCCGACGTGTTTTGGTTTTAAAGTCTGATAAACAGCTGCTGTAGTAGGGAGGCCGGGACTAGGCCAACTAACTCAGTTCAAATCCTATGCACCGCGGATAGATATTTAATTCGCCATACTAAATTTGGCATTCCTTTTCCCCCACAAAAAATGAATTATAAAAACAATTGACGTGTTCAAAAATATATACTTTAGAAATGATATTATGAACAAATAATCTAAAGATTTGTTTCCAACGATATATTATTTTATTGTTACCAATCAGCATTGCAGAAATTATTCTCCCACCAGGGTCTATAGTGAGAACGAGGTACACCTCGGGGACGAGTAACACATAATGCAACTTGTTATGTTAACATGGCCGGTGATGTGTGACGAATCAGCGAGGGGGCCAATGTTTGTATAGTAGGTTGTTGTCCTCTTTCGGCTGCTCCCGTTATTTAGGGGTCGCCACAGCGGATCATGATCCGCATATTTGATTTGGTATAGGTTTTACGCCGGATGCCCTTCCTGACGCAACCCTCCCATTTATCCTGGCTTGGGACCGGCGGCACTAAGCATGCACTGGCTTGTATATCACCAGTGGCTGGGTTCAATTCGGCCCTCGCAGCAATTATGGTAAAGTGTCTTGCTCAAGGACACAAGCACCATGGTCGCGGCAAGGAATCGAACCCACAAACACTCTGACGACTCAGCCATCAGAACACAAATCCGATGCACCAAACCGCTCGACCATGGCACTCCACAATGTTTGTACAGTGTGTGCGGTTCATTAATGCACTGTAAACTATGTATAATGCCCTACGTACGTCTAGTCTCAAATGCACCCCATAACCCAGAGATATTGAAACTGACTTGTGATAGCTTCAGCTTATATCATGGTGCCGTTAAGGACAAAAATAGTGAAAATGCATTAAGATTGTTTGGATTAATTCGAATATGGAAATGCATTTGCTCAATATATAAATTTATGACGAACATTACCGTGGATGTTATTATAATGCCTTTATTGTCCTTTAGCGCCCTCTAACGGTGATCTAATTGACAATTTTGTTGTGTCAAATTTTATGGCAAACGGATGAAAATTAAGGAACTTATGGGGAAAACACTATTTTGGACCAAATATGAGGAATAAATACCACAGACAGGGCAAATGAAGTATCAAAGGTACGACTTTAGTGATTGTCCATTTTTGGGGGAAAACAACTTGTCTGTTCATATTAGTTTTGTCAGTAAATTTACCCCCAAAACTGCTCTGGCTACGCCACTAATGTCAGTCGGCAAAGTTTACTTCTACACCCCCCCCCCCCCCCAAGAAAATGCCTTCGCTAGGGAAATTGAGATATTATTTGTCTAAAAGCCGACTTGGTAGATGGCTGAGAAATTATTTGGTCTGACAGGTTGTCCTTTTCGAGAAAACATGAATAAATATTCAAATCTGAAATGGATCATCGGACGGTGATTCATTTCCACATAATTTGAACGCATTTTCACAATTCTTTTCCTCAAAGACTGTTTGCTGTGACATCATGTAGAAATTCTCTTTAACGACACAACGAAGTAAGCTACAGGTATATACCATAGGTTGGTTTCTGTACATATCTCTGGGTTCATAATAATTGTATGGATACATTCAGTCGTTTCAATGGTTTATACTGCATTTAATAACCGTATATTATAACAACATTGTATACAGGCTTACAAACATTGGCCCCTAGCTGAACTTCAGTTATGATCACACATCGCCGGTTAACAAACATTTCATTATTGTTATCTTTAGTAAGATCATGAACAAACTCTTTCCCAAGGTATACCTCGTTCTCACTATAGACCCTGATGGGAAAGTGATTTCCGCAATGCTCAATAAAATAATATGCAAAAACCATTTTAAATATTACCAATAGGAAACTAAACCTTAACATTCTTAAAATTATATATATTTGAACACTTCAAATGTTTTATGGTTCATTTTATCGAGAAGAAAATAATGCCAAATTATGACGAAATAAATATCTACCTGCAGTGCATAGGATTTGAACTGAGTTAGTTTAGTCCCGGTCTTCCTACTCACCGATCTCTATAGAGATCAGTGTTCTTACTACAGCAGCTGTGTATCAGACTTTAAAACCAACATCGGCTTTTGATCAAATTTACACATCCAAGATTTGCCAATGAACTTTACCAATGCAGCTCGAAATCAGTGGGGACGAGGTTGGATTTTTTAAAGGAATTAAAGCGACCTTTCTCTCTATTCAGAGAGAGTTCAAACCAGTCTGATTCAGATTCAGATTAGGCCTGTAAGTCATTGTTATCAGCAATGATTTTGACCGTGGTTGGCTTGTGAAAACTGCAATTTCAACTGAACTGTGACTATCGAGGAATCAACCAAGATGAACAACAGGCGAAAATTACATAGAACATGCGCTGGTTGGTTACAACTCGCGTTTCAATCAGTATGCTCTGATCGTCTTCAGGAGAATATGCGGTCTGCATATTTTATTTTAAAAAACCCAGACATATTCAAAGTTATTCATCCATCCAGTCCGTCCGTTCATCCGTCCAGTTGCAGTTTGAAAGCTAGCTATGCTTTTTGCAAATCATCTGAGCGCAACCCTCATTGTGACTTATTTCAATACGTTTCATATGACTAAAAATAAAAGAAAGGATCTGCACTTTTTTCTTTCAAGCCTACATGTTTGTGTTGCATTTCCAAAATATGCGTCTATAGTATACCCCATAAAAATGAGTGTTCACAGCCAAGTAAGAGCCAGCGCTTTAATAGATGTGTTCTAAAGCAACTGTAACTTTCTTTAAAATATAAAAAATAAAAAAGGAAAATGAAATCAGGAAACAAATTAACTGAAATCGCTTTTAGTCTTCAAACTTTAGGAAAATCTTTCTTTTTCTCTGAACCCCCTTTTCCGCAAATTCACCGTTTCCTTTGAATATGCGGCCAAAACAAATCTGTGCAGCTTACCCCGCTACAACACTACTATGTACTTATCTGGAACAATACACTATGTAAAATCACGGACTAGGAAGGAAGAGAACATTCCTCCATGATAAAATGAATGTTATTTATATGTTAGTGTAAGCTGACATCTGGTAGATTTTATACTTAAGGCCACTGACCACATGTGGGGTCAGTGGGATCATAAATTTCCCTGTCTCCAAGACTGACATCCCCTAGACCAATTTTTATTATCACTTCGACCTCCCCTAAATTATAATCTAAACACAATGCCCCACTGTTGTAAATGACCAGTTCATATAGATATACCTTAGATTAGAAATCTCAGTTTCGTCTATTGCTCTCTCTTCTGACACCTCTCTCCCTCTCTCTCTGCTGTACTGCTAGTCTTGTGACCCTACAGTCAGTATTGAGTATGATAATAGATTTTGTACTTCTTGTTATAGCCACAGACAAATAAATAAAATATTCGTTCGGCCCAAGAAGCTTCTCTTGTAAGTGTGTCATTTCTTCATCTGGTAGCACCCCTCTTTCAAGTGTTACATTTGGTAGCAGCGGTTTTTGGCCTGCCACAAGCCATCGGACTGCCCTCCTTTTCTGCTACTTGCTTGCTTCTCCGCTACTGATTCTTTGCTTAATGCAAATGTTTGGAGCCGACATTGATTGTGTCATCCTCCAGTTTCTGCAAGTTTTCTTCACTTCACAATATTATGTTCCAGTTTTCTGCACTTTCTACTATTCTTCAAGCTTGTTTCCCCTGATGGACTTCCAGGTTGGCACTACATTGTACATTGTGTATGTACATTTGTGTATAAGCCACCCACCATAGTGCCATGTTTTCTTTCTGATTGCCCTGCCGAACAGCCCAGTATCTTCAGCACCGTCCTGTCCCCTGTCCCTTGCCGTGCTGCCTAGAGTTCTAGCCACGCTTGTATGCAGTAACTGTGCTTCCACACAGGATATGCTGTTATATACTGTAATCTTCAAGTTTTTTATTTGGACTGTTCCTGTCGCCTGTTCCTGTCTTCTACGCCCCTGTTCCTGTCTTCTGCGACCCTGTTCCTGTCATTTGCCATTCTGCTGAGCCACTGCATTCCTGTTCTACTGATTTCATTGGACTTTTCCTGCTCTTCCACGTCTCTTCATTTCTTCTGAGTTGCTTCAAACTTTTCCTGTGCTCATCTATCCTGTGCTGTACGTCCCGCATTTCTTGTTACTGATCTTCACGCCACTCCAGCGTTATACTGTCATCCATTGAAGCAGCCCAAGCTGACGCTTTACACAGCAAGTTATTGTTACCTTGTACATTTTTATTTTAATATTTTGTATTACTTTTGCTATAGTTTTGTTTTCACATTTGCATAGTATTGTTTGTTACAAATTTTCGCTGTTCCAACTGAACAGATTTTGTTCTAGTTTTTCCTCTTAATTTGTATTTTCGCCACAACTCTTTTGTAAATTTTTTTATCAGTTTTGTTTTTCTTTCATCAACAGTATCACTTTATTCTGATTCAGTGATTCATTGCAAACTCACTTTGGTATTATTTTACACTACTTCATTAGTTTGTGTTCTCTTTATTTGGGTTTATGTTCCTTTTCATAGAACTTTGTTTGTATTCCTTTATTTGTATAGACTTTTTTGTATTTTTGAAAATGAGGACATTTTCTTCCCCCAGATGGAAGTAATGTAAGCTGACATCTGGTAGATTTTACACTTAAGGCCACTGACCACATGTGGGGTCAGTGGGATCATAAATTTCCCTGTCTCCAAGACTGACATCCCCTAGACCAATTTTTATTATCACTTCGACCTCCCCTAAATTATAATCTAAACACAATGCCCCCACTGTTGTAAATGACCAGTTCATATAGATATACCTTAGATTAGAAATCTCAGTTTCGTCTCTTGCTCTCTCTTCTGACACCTCTCTCCCTCTCTCTCTGCTGTACTGCTAGTCTTGTGACCCTACAGTCAGTATTGAGTATAAGAATAGATTTTGTACTTCTTGTTATAGCCACGGAGAAATAAATAAAATATTCGTTCGGCCCAAGAAGCTTCTCTTATAAGTGTCATTTCTTCATCGTGTAGCACCCCTCTTATTTCAGTGTTACATTAGTTTTCTTTTCAAGGATTGATTTATTATTATTTAGGAGGATTAGATTATATTAACAGTATAACAGGATCCGGGATGGATTCACTGTTCTTTCTTTCCTATAGGATTTTCATCTGAGCATGCACATGACTCTATACCTACCCCCTTACATATACATTACACTGCACACTCTTATACACAAAACCAACTCACACACACATGTATTGCATTGGATTACAGGCAGTGACCTCATCACGCTGTGTTGGCTACCGAGCGAGATTCAAACTAATTCGCCTTCAAACAAACCTTGGTTGAAGGTGCAAATTGAAGGGTGATTAACTTGCTTAACTTTTTCTTTACAAACCCCACTCCTATGGGGTTGTCACATATACACTGTAATAGAGGACAATCTGTACGAAGTGTGTTCTTGATGTGATTCACGAAGGTGAAACGGTTAGTTTTTCTAATAGCAAAAAAAAATCTTCAAATATGTTGAATATCTTTATTTTTAGATGCATATAAGAATTCATTACACAGAAAAATATAAAAACATAATGCTTAACAATATAGAACAAATATTGCATTAATTATAGAATAATAATTAACAACAAACTTACTAGGAATTATATAAACTAACTCGCGCAACACGTTGCTGTTGCTTTAACGAATAAGATATAGGTTTTTTTTAAATTTAAAACCCTGGGACGTGCCATGACACTTATACGAACAGCGCGGTTGCATCGCGCTTAATTTTTCAGTAGGTGTGAAGGGGCGCTATAACTTCTGTTGCGTTGAACACTACCAACTGCCAATGGTTTTAACAGATGCCTAGAGGTCCTCTAGACCCTAGACAACCATTTGAAGCAAAAAAAATGTAAGGGCCCTTTAGGTTGATGTTTATTTTAGTTCTGATAACGCTTTTTCCCCTACCCCAAATCGACATAAAATATACCCTATTATGTGTACCCATAGCAGTTATAGGAATAAACATCTCTCATACTCTGGCTGATGGCTCCAGCTTGTCTGGATTCATGTTCTGGCACACCATAGTGGGTAACTGATAGCTTTTGATAAGCCGCCTAGGAGCTGAAGTCAATGGCCTTGTGTTGACAGATGGGATTAGGATTTGTACACGGTCCTATGGGACCATGCAGGATTTGTACACTGTCCTATGGGACCATGCTTTTTGCAGTATGATTTTTTGGGTCAAGGGTTCAAAGCAGGCTAATGGGAATTAACCATGCTATTTGGGTATACTTCAACCATGGAGGAAGAAAATCTTCCTCCATGCTTCAACAGGGTAACTGATAGCTTTTGATAAGCCGCCTAGGAGCTGAAGTCAATGGCCTTGTGTTGACAGATGGGATTAGGATTTGTACACGGTCCTATGGGACCATGCAGGATTTGTACACGGTCCTATGGGACCATGCTTTTTGCAGTAGGATTTTTTGGGTCAAGGGTTCAAAGCAGGCTAATGGGAATTAACCATGCTATTTGGGTATACTTCAACAGTGAACTTACGGAATTTGAGAAATTTGGGGTAAACATCAACGGAGTAATTACATTTTGTTTACAAACATACTTAAAGAATAAGCGCCATGGCACGTCCCAGGGTTTAAATTAAAAACAAATACAAAATGATACAATTTGAATGTAAAACTTAATTTGTGTCAAGTTGATAGAATAAATCTTCCCAGGGGTATGTTTTTTTTTCCTTTTCTTGTTCTTTCCTTTTTTGGGGGCAACATCGGGATTTTTCGTGGGGGGAACCTGGGGGCCACTGGTGACAACGACAAGCGCAAAAGAAAACTACAATTCCTCAAACAAATCGTGAATTTAACAACCAAGAAATACTCACTGGGGGTTCCTTGGATGATGTTCTCCTATGTAGGGAACATTAAAATCATGGCGAAGCCATGTTCACGGGTTAAACAAAATAGAAATCGAGAGGAAAATACTTGATTGCGTCCGTGTCAATGAACTTCTCGGAAAAAAGACCGAAAACAAGTCAACAACTGCGCGTGTCACCAAAGCCGCCATCTACATATTACTACGCCAATGAATAGTTCACCATAAACCATCTATCCAGACAATAATTATAAAGATTAGCCATTACATTGTCAAATTATTACATATTTTTTGGTTATAATAATTATGAAACACAGATACCGTTTATGAATCCAGTGAGTTTTAAAAGAAAACTTAGAACTACTTATTTAAATACAGTACACTACATGCAAACCGTCCTTGCGCGGGAAGCACAAAGGTCAACACACAAACTCTGTAACTCTATAAGAATGAATAAACAATGAGGTCGCACTCACATTCCCTACATTAACGAACACAGATTATAATGGTACAAGTCGAGACAATAATTTGTCAGACAAATCACGAATTCGGTGGCTGTTGCTGCTATTTCTCTTTGGTATAAGACGATGGACAGACGAGAAAAAGCTTCTGACAAAACAGGTTGAAGTGATCTGTGGAAAGAAAGAAGAAATCTTTGGATGAATTAATGAGATGAATGAATGAGCTTAAATTAGTAGCTACGAAGCGTGAGTCATGTACCGTATGACTTTTTAGTACATAGAGGCACTCGTCCCATGACGGGCAAAAGCTCAGGGGCTAAATTTTTATACAGCTACTTAGCAGATAAAATTACTTAATACCAGAAAAATTTACTTAGCGGATTTCTTACCAGCCAAACTGGTTACCAGCCAAACTGGTTACCAGCCAAACTGGTTACCAGCCAAACTGATTACCAGCCAAACTGGTTACCAGCCAAATTGGTTACCAGCCAAACTGGTTACCAGCCAAACCTTCATACAAAATGTATGTATTTTGGCTGGTAGTTTGTTTTATATTGCCCAAAGGTGGGCATGTGGCCCTCCCCTCTCCAGGGGCGGATTCATGGGTTGCGAATCACTGCTCAAAAGGTAGGCCCTACATTAAAATTTCACATAATTAAGTTGCACCAGTATTTTGATTAAAAAGGTTGCTTTTTAATCAACTTTGGAACTTGGTAATGAAATGTTGTTGGACTGTATATGGCTCACGTCATTACCTGACTAGAATTGTTATTTAATCTTACCCATAAATGGGAGTTGTCGTTTTCCCCAGACGAACACGACATAAACAAAGAGGCCCAACGCGAGCAGAACAAGTGCGTACAAATACTCCAGAGTCGGCTGAGAGATTAGAGGAACTAAAACCATGAATACTGAACTAATCGTCGCGAGGATGGGCACCAGAATATTAACCTGGAATGTAAAAATCAAAGATACGTCAAATGATATCGCTGCCCTAAAAAGTTACTGTTCTTTACGCAAGAAACATATTTAACCTTAAAGATGTATCGCCCGTGGTTGGCTGAAGAGACTAAAAAATGGATTGAAATAGCTAACGATTTTTGAAAGATAACATCGTTATTAAACGAACACAAAATAAATTATGTAGGAAACTGTATAAAAGCGATATTTAAAAAGCGCTTGATTCTGATTGACAGCAAAAATACAAAACAAACAAACAAACAAACACCCCTACACCCCAACAAACAAACATACAAACACCCCCAACAAACAAACAAACAAACAAACAAACACCCCAACAAACACCCCAACAACCCCAACAGACAGACAAACAAACAAACAAACACCCCAACAAACAAACAAACACCCCAACAAACAACAACAACAACAACAAAAACGCGAAAAAACGCTAGTAGAACTGGGAGATTTCTTTAACGTGTGTAAATAGTATTTATCAAGTTTACTTTCAAAAACAAAAATGTTTAAATATCGTGTTTAAAATATTTAAAACAAAAATAGATTATCAGCCAAATTCACTTTCAACTTGGAGCACAAAAACTTGCCTTGAAGGGTCTTGGTCTGTCTGGATATTTGCGACGTAACACCAACACAGCAAAAAACGTAGCACCGTGAAAAATCCAGTTGACGAATCCATTAAATTTGATGATGGAATTGAAGTCTCCGATTAGAAGGAGTACAATGGCAATTAACCCCTGCAACAAATTTGTTTACAAAAGTTAACATTGGCGCCTAATTTTGGCCGACTCTATCCGCTCCGTAGATAACCTGATGAGGTCGCCCTCCACACAGGCAGTCGCCAAGGCATCATCGTATCACGTGGGCTATTAACGGTTACCAGGGAATAGTTTTTTACTGGATATAAAGTAATCACTATAGCGTCAATAGAGTTTTGTACACACAATATCAACAATAGCCGCAAATTGCCCTGCATGAACTTAAGACTGGTACATTTCACCGCTAGAGGGCGAAGATTTGCACGGAGCGGGCTCATCGTCGAATTACATTGTGTTGTTGAACAGGATACGCTCTAGTTGCGAAACTCTAGGTGGAATAACAATAATTATATCAACGGTGCTTTTCTTATTAAAGTTAGCATATGCATATTTTACAGGGTACAGGTTTGACAAATGTTTGGGTTTACTCAAGAGAATTTAACAAATTCTCAATAACTTGATGCATATAATCCTCTCAAGTTCCCATCACAGAACCCGCCCAGGTGCATTCAGTACACAAGTCGGATGAAGATAATACTGACACACAATGTGAGACGCTAGAATACAAACTAACTTATGCCACAGATATAGAGAGAACGATATTTTCTATCGATAATCCTGAGAATGTCACAGACCAATCGATTAAAAATGTTCAAGCTATATATTTCACCTGCAGAAAAATAGCTGGAAATGGTGTCAATCTCTTCACGTTGACCATTGACATGACCCTGATCGTGTGACCTTCTCGTCCAGCGGCAAAGGTTAACCTGGGGAACGGATTTTCCTCAAAGAATTAGCTTGTTGGCAATTCAAATAAAAAGCATGGCTGAAAAGTCAGCCCAGATTATGTTGATTGGCAGGTACTGTATTGTTACAGGATTAGGACTCACAAAAGACAATTAAGAGGCCAGGTAGCCTAGGCCTGGCCAGGCTTCTTAAAGGCTTGGCTGTACAAGAGAAAGTACGTCATTGTTGTGCTTTTGTACGTTATAGTGGATGATTATATAGGCACCAACTTTATCACGATGTGATGCTCAAAGGGGCTTTCCATGTTCCCATTTATATTTATAGAGAAGCAATCCTTGGTTAAGTGTCTTGCTTAAAGATACAAGTGCCACAACCGGCATGGCCAGGATTCGAACCCATATTCTGACGACTTAGCCACCTGAACTTGGGTCCGGTGCGCTAGACAGCTTGGCCACGACACTCCACATATTTACATGGATGGCTTCAAATATATTAGGCTCAATCAGGACTAACCTTGGACTGGCAAGCAAACTACCGACAGCACTACCTGAAGTAGATATACATACACCAAGCGGTATCAACCAGGCCATAGATCCCAAGGTTCTATCCCCAAATGTCTGAAATTCAGTGGAACAAAGTCATAATTGACTAAATCTACATTTTGGATATCAGACAAGCATATTAAAGTCTTTTAAAGTGATGGGTACTTATCAAGATTAAACTTGCATAGGCTACTACACAAAAGGAGAACTTTAAGGTCGGGAAAGATCGCTGGTTTCCCTAAGCACTACCGCGATGCCCCAAGTGGGTGCAGAAGTGGGATCCTTAAATGATGAATATTTAAATATTTAAACAAAATTGCTGCATTGCAAAACAACACACATCGATTGCCCAAACCATGAGCCTACCTGACATAATCTAAGTGTCTAATGCAGATTTGGAATTAGAACCAAATTCAGACCACAAACCAGTCAGGATCGCTGTCAGATAAACATTTGAATGTAGCAATACATGTAGACTGCTATTTAAAACAATTCCCTGGCTATAGTTCGTGCATTTAGTTAGTGAAAAACACAAGTGCACTTGAATTTTAAAAATAAAAGTTTTGTGATTAATGTGGAAGATATTTTATTTTTCTTGGACTCGACTAGACTGGTCCCCTGTCTGTATCCTATCAAGGATATAAACAGGCTCCAGGCGTACCACTCAAAGGATTTCATTGGATACGATAACGCGTTGTGCTGAAGATCTGACGTCACGCTTCGAGGCTTGCACGCTAGCTACCAACCAAGGTCAAAGTTCAGCATCTGGAAAAATATGGCGGCTGTACGACCAGAATCTGGCGTAATTCATGCGCCTCTAGCTCAAAGCGTGACGTCAGATCTTCAGGCTAGGACTCGACCTGCTTGAAGTTGTTCTTGGAAAGTCTGCCAGACACAACAATACTCGAATGATCACACTGCGATCATTTCTGCGGACTCTATGTCCTCTATACGGATACCTTTTAAAATGTTAAGAGCGATATAAATGACGGAAAACCGACTGGGAATATAACATTTTTAAACTTACCACTGCAACAGCACTAGAAGCTAAGAGCTCACCAGGAGAGAGGACTGTGAAGTATGCGATGTTGGTAAGGAGATATACCATTGTTACTGTTGGCATGGCGATACACATTGCTAGCGGAATATTACTGTAAATTGAAAATGACAATAGTGTTATAAAAATAAGCTCAGATTCACGTTGTTTAAACAGTAGAAACGGGCACAAATCACATACTTGTATCTACACTGATGCATGGGCATCGTGCGCTTCATCATAAATAGTTTTATAGTTTTAAATAGTTTAATGGGTTTATGATTCTCAAATTTGTGTAATTTTAAAACCAACCGTTTTGGATTTTTAATCTCCTCGTTCAGAGTGTTGAGAATGTTCCTGTTGAGGAAAAGAGAACAGTTATTATTGAAGTCGCCCATCATTTATTTGATCATTATGCCAAAAAATGTCTCCGGTTTCCGGTCTTCGCACGGGTCGCCTGATTCCCACGCGTTGGCATTTTTATTTTTGTTTATTAGGTGTTCGGGTATGTGCCCGAAACACCTCGTTTTTGTTCGTTTTTTTTTACTTCTTCTTCTCCCCCGCGATTGTCCGCAAAAAAACCCCACATACTTGCAAACTTCACATGAACTTGAAACTTGGCATGTACTTAGAACTGAACAAGATGAAACATGAGTTGTGACGTCATGATGAGGTCATCAGATTTCGAATTACGATAAATCAAAGTTTAATATTTAAAAAAATCATATCTCAACAACCACAAGAGGTAAATTCACAATTTTTGTACCATTATACAGATCGTTAATTGTCAAAAAATATTTACAAAAAGGTGACCCCAATTTGACCTTTACTTCCTGTCCAAACCGGAAGTCAAAGTTTAATAGTAAAAAAACATCTCAATAACCACAACAGGTAAATTTAAATTGTTTGCACCATTGTACTGATCGTTAATTGTCATAAAATATTTACAAAAACGTGACCGCAATTTGACCAAAGTTTAATATTTAAAAAAATCATCCACAAGTGGGAAATTCACAATCTTTGCACCATTGTACAGATCGTTAATTGTCAAAACAATTTTACACAAAGATGAGCCCAATTTGACCTTTACTTCCTCCCGAACACCTAGAGTTTGTGTAAAACAAACTCGAATTTCTAGTTTAATTTTATTTTTTTGTTTGTTGTTTTACTATGAAACATGCTGGAGACTTAGTTACCAAACAATAATAGTTTGTATAATAATGACAACTAGTATTTGTGTATGCGATGTTATTATACAAATTGATGGATGGTAACTGTGTATAACAAGCAACAACATAGGGACTGCTAGACCGGTATGGAATAATTATTCTTATTATTGTAAACAGTGTGACGGCCATCTTGTTTTTCGTATTTAGATCAATAGCTAGACCAGCATGCATTACGAAAATCGGCTTGCGCGTGCGCACTGTGGCTTTATGTGAATACTGAGTCTATGCAGTCATCTTGCTTTACTTTCTTAATACAAATCTATGTGACAAAAACCAAGTCTGGCAGGATGATAATAGTCTGGCCCACGGTATGTATTGGAAATCAGCGCTGTAATTGTATACACATATACAGTGGGTCTAACCAGGATGACCGTTATACTCACCAACCGCCGTATGCCCAGAAGCCGTTATAGAGTGCCACACCGTAACCTCCAATGTCGGTCGAGGTTCCTTCGAAAGACGCCGAAGGATTTAAATGCTGTGTTTCTCCTGAAATATTGGCGTGAAAAGGGTAGTTTTATTTCCATCGATCTGTCTAGCAATTGGACTTCAACAATGGTATCATTTGGTGTCCTATATCCTGTCATTCTTAACATCCTTAAGCCTGGTCTTCAAAAATGTTTTTTCACGAATAACCTAACCACAACAACAATTGTCTTCATGACCAAAGTACCACCAGATCAATTTTGTAGCTATGTTCGGAAGCGAAAGCTAATTATTTACGATTATACAGGATATGCTCTTTCCGTCGTGGCTATGGTGTCAATGCAACAGAACTGTATTGATCATTAACATTAATAACAGTCTAATTTTGTACAATGACCTCTTACCTTTTAACCTTTACATTGGCATACTGGTAATTTGACGATGAACTCTGACTTTTAACCTTTACCTTGGCATAATTTGACGAGACCCGTGACGATGATGATGATCAGGACAATGACCTTTGCACTTGAGAAGATGACCGGCATGGTGCTGGCCAATCGAACACTCATGCAGTTGATAAACACTATTAACACTGTATAATGATATGGAATAAATCCGAGTGGTTTTTCAGATGTTTTCAGCTAGCTCGATCTGACACAGCAGTGTATTATATCTGCTTTTGAAATAAGCGCAGGAACTATGCCGTATAGCACTCAACATTATATTTGGGTCAGGGGATTGAAGTGGCACAATAACTTTTTTGTGATAGCTAGATATACGCGCCGTCAAAACAACTGAATTTACAAAATATCTTAAAGGGACAGTATCGTCACGATCAACAGGGCACGGAATCGGAGTGCTATAGTTTTAGATTAATTCAGTATTGAAAATAATACCCCATATGATAAGGTCATATTACTGTTGCTGCTTCATAAATGAGTCAGTAATTTTCAGTCACTGAGTTTACTTTATAGAACAACGATTCCATGCCCTGTTGAAAGTCTGCTCTGATTGTGACGATATTGTCCCTTCAACAGTTCTATGAACTTAGCTCCAATTTATTTTTAAAAGGCTCTTTGCAAATAACTGTTCATGCACCACATGACGTGCGCAATTCGGTGGCGCAACTAGGGTCCAATATTCAGGGGGCACTAGGGGGTGCACCACTTTTTCTAGGGGAAAACGGTCAATACTTGAACATTTTGTATCCTGCAGCTTAAGTGGGGACCTATTTGGTCAAAATTCAGAATTGGGAACCCGGGGGGAAGACCTCCGCAGAGGGCACGTGCCCCCACCCCCGTGAACCCCATTATAGTTACGTCACTGGTGAAAACGGCAGCTTTTTCATTTGGGGAGGGGGGGTTATAGTTTTAATGTGCCGTGTTCATCTCCTCCTGTTCGATCTCCCAATTGAGCCCAATTGTGCTCAAAGAGGCGCTGTATATGTTTAAAGGCACTCACTGATTGTTAGGATAGCAAATAACCGCACAGCTGTCATAGGGGGTGCGCAGTCTCCGGGGATGACGTAATCAGCTATATAGGTCGAAAGGGTCAATGACATCAGTGCAATCCCACAAGGATCCAAAATGATGGTTTTGGACCACGCCACCATAAACCCAACAAGATCACCATAAGCATGAAGAACATACATGTAGGTCCCCCCGGATGTAGGGATAACTGTTCCAAGCTCAGCGTAACATAGTGCACCTTTAAATGAAAATATGAAGTTAATAACTGTTAAAGTACATTTTTGTCTTCCTCATTCCGTAATTGACATTTTAACCGCAGTGCTATACACACGTCGGTGTAGGGCAGTTATATTTCAGTAATTTTAAAGGATATGCCATTTCATGCAATCATTATGACCTAAAGTTAACCAAACGGGAATTCAGTGTGACACGAAATAAGAAAATAAGAACGTATTCTGTATGTACAAAGTAAAGATTTAATGAATGTGACAATAAACATATATACCAGTGGCGCAGAGACTTGTAACGACCCCATGGACTAAGCCAGCCCGACAGCTACTCCCGTTCAAAGTCCGCGCCCCGGTTTCATTAGTCTGGGTGCCCTAATTAATATCTCTGCGCCACACGTAAAGTAGTTCTATACAACGCACAAATGAAGTAGTTATATAGTAATTACAACTTTTTTTTCCCGAAATGTGACGAGCTCCAACGGAAATATCCGATTGTTCAGTTCAAATTCAATTTGCAACACTGCAGTGCTACGGAAAACACAAATTGATTGTATAATTTTGGGCTGTTAAAGCCAGCAAACGTAACGTCAAAGATAATCGATTACAATGGAAAATATCCACTCCGTTGGATCCAATCAAATTAGCTGACATCTTGCATTTGTCATGTTGGGTAAAACTTGTAGCTTTGCATGGTGAAGAGGATAAGTAAGACTAATTGCGGTGACACCATGTGAAATTCTCTGTTGAGTAGTAATTAGTTCTGAAAAGAACTGGAGGTACAACTCGACCTTTCTCCTGAGGACGATCAGAGCATACTGATCGAAAGGTCGAGTTGTACCTCCAGTTCTTTCAGGAACAAATACTCGGTTGAGAATTTCACATGGTGTCATCGCATCTTTCTGTATCATGTTGATAAAACAAAAACGAACTTCTCGACGCCATTTTAACATTTTTTACTTCTGCTGACAGAAGTGGGGGCACGTGATCAATATGCAAACTAGGATGACCAGAAAATACCGAGTACTGTTATAGTTTTCCATACAGGTTGGATGCAATCAAATAACCTGGACTTATAGCATTTATCATTTTGAAAAACATGAACGAACTTCACGCCGCCATTTAATTGTTGGAAAGAATGTAGTATCCTTCCGCCACTTTTTAAGTTTTTTTTTTTGAAATTATTTTGCAACCACTAACCATGCAGTTAATAAATGATTCCATCAATTTTTGGGGGTACAGAAAGCGAAAACTATCTTTAAAATCCACTTTTATGATGGTTTTCGCACTTGATTTCCCTTCTAAAAATATCCTCCCTTTCAGAAAATAGAAGGGTCCTATTATAGTTGCCACTGCGCATGTACAATGACCGTGTTGGTCACTTATGGGGAGTTGACAAGATCAGAATGACATGACTCAGGAAGTCATCGTGTACCAAAAATGCCTGATTTTTCATGAAATAAATATCCTGGAATCATTTGAAGTATATGTCCATCATCATCCATACGTTCTCCACCTTACTATCAATGGTAAGATTACATTATTGGTGATATTAAATGAGAAAAAGTGGCGGTCGGATACGACATTCTACCCTAATTGTTGTTTACTTCCACTGACAAACTTTTCAAAAGATGGGTACGTGATCAATGCAAAGTATGATTACGAAAATTACCGATTGCAGTTAGAAATGAACTATTGTATCGCAAGCTTCATACCTAATGCCGATACTACGGCACAGATAACCCACACTATCAGGCTCATCCCGACGCTGTTTGTTCCAGCAAGGACCCCTTTTGGGGAGATGAAAATCCCAGATCCGATCATGGCACCCACAATGAGGGCTACCCCTCTGACGAGGCCTACTTCCCTTTTCAGTTGGAGTGTTCCCGTGTCTTCAAAACGTTTATCAGACAGCATCTCGCTTTTTGAAGGGATGGTCTCTTTCTCCTTTGTCGCATTCCGCACCTTATCATGACAAACAAATAATCAAATAGATATGAATAGTTTATACGTAGTGGCAAAAGTCCTTATTATACCTGGATAAAGAGCACTGGGACGTTAAGCCGTAGGTCCTGTGTGCTAGCACGGCACGTCAAAGAACCCACACTTGGCCCGTATTGAAAATCATATTTAGATGACACGGTTACCATGAGTAAATAAGCTATTGTTTTTGTTGTTGTTGTTGTTGTTGTTGTTGTTGTTGTTCCCAGGAGGTGCAATGAAACGAAATTTACATGGCCCTAGTCATCATACAGATTACAAGTCTATTACCTATACTCGTTTACACTGTAAAAAATAATTGGTCATTTTGACTAAAACAAAATAGTCCAGCATGATGTCTGACATGACTTATTATAATTAGTCAAAAACTTAGTGCTTGACTAGTGGATTTAGTCAAAAATGCGACTAGAATTAATTAGTCCTATGACTAGATTTAAATGATGTCTCATACGACTAATCTTTAGTCCAGCAACCTTTTAGCTTAGTCCAGCGACTTTTTAGCTTAGTCCAGTGACTTTTTAGCTTAGTCCAGTGACTTTTAAGATTAGTCCAGCACCTTAATATTAATCATTCAAAGTTATGACTAATGGTATTAGTCAAAGACAATTTTGGTTTTGACAAGTTAGCATCGATCTATCAGCTAATGATGAATGAACACTTTCTGCAACAAAAAGGAAAGCCACATGTGTCTTTATTATATGCAAACAATTCAGTTAACACTAAATTTACTCAATACTGTCTTTTAACAATTATTTCACCCAAAGTGGAATACCGTAATTCAAACGTTCAAGAGACAATTGTCCATTATAACTGGTGCTGATTTATTTATATTTATAACTGGTGCTGATTTATTTATATTTATAATAGAATCATAATACAATAGAAAAAAGGGTCAGTATCCTCTCGATCAGAGCAGACTTTCAACAGGGCATGGAATCGATGCCCTAGTTTAAGATGAACACAGTGCATGGCTGCAAATTACTGGCTCATTTATGCAGCAACAGTAATATAACCTTATCATGTGGAAATATTTTCAGGCCCCGATGTAACAAGCACCGTGATTCCAGGCCCTGTTGATCATGATGATACTGCACCTTGAAACATGCAAAATATCTTTCTGCATATCAAGAGCTTTAATCAATGCACACATACCACTAAAATGTGTCCTATAAAACTTGATTTTCTATTTCCTAGTTTGGTCAACCATCCAATTATGTCACTTCAAAAGAGGATGGTGTAACATGTATACATGTACACATAAACAGCTCTATGACTGATTACTTTGATGAGGTCAGATTTGATCCAGAAACAGACACTAGCCAGTTTGTAAACCAATCAAAACCTTTGTCAAAATATGAACTTGAATGCATTTAGGTTTGTTATACATCTATGCAAATTCATTTTTGCAAATTCAAGATAGAATGCAGTGTTCCCTTCAAAAGTTGACTGACTCCATGTACATAACAACACATTGACCCAAAAATTAATTTAAAAGTGGAAGTTACATGCTAAGGCCCCCAAAAGTCTCCGTTTCTGGTCATCGGTTGGCTTCAAAGGCTTAGGTTACTTTTAAGACACCTGTGGATAATAAAACAATTGTGATGGTACCGTAATTTTTCTTCGAAAAAATATGCAAAATTTTAAAGAATTAACAATTCATTAAAATTCTTTACTGGCATATGAAGATATATTACACATGGTATGCATGTGTAAAATGCCTGATTTGTTAAAGGCATTATGAAATGGGAATTTATTTACTTGAAAACATTATGCACAACTCTATTTCCATGCTAAAATCACTTTTCTACCAATTGTCAGATTGTGGATGTTTTGATACACTTTATGGCTATATTTGTCGTATGCTAATGAGAATTTGTATATTCATGAGCGAATTAGTAATGTCACAGCAGGAATCAGATGCAACGTCACAGTTGATTTGTGTACAAAATAGACTTCCCATAAAATTGCATTTCATATGTCCTTTAACTTGGAGATTCAGTAATGAACTAAAATTTCCCATACAAAAATGTACAGACATATATATTAGAAATGTGATGTTTTTGGATGTTAACAAATTTTGCACTGGAAGGGTATCAAATACAATGGCATTTTACAAGGTTTTAATGTGAGGTAAGAGACTTGTAATATTTTCCTCCTTTTATAAGGACTTTTATAAGGAAATTGAGTAAATTACAAAACTTAATTTGACCTTACAGTCCCTCTTTAAAGGATACATTTACTACAAGATCTACTTCAAATGTTTTGGTTGAGTTTTTGATGGGGCATGAAAATTAATCAGAGAATTAAATGTTGTTGTTAGCTTCTCTAACAGAGATAAAACACTTCGTTCGAGAGGAATATTGTCCTGAATATTCAGGACAATCTTCTGGAAAAATTACACTGTTTTTAAGGCAGGTAGGATAAGCTAAATTGAAAACATAAAAACTTGCGAGAAATACGGTAACGGCTGTCATTAAGTTGTTAGAGCTGCTAACAGCAATCTCATCGATTATGACGTCAAATGAAGTGCATAGATTTATTTCAGTACTGTCGCCCTGGATTATCGGCCAAGCTTTGAAGTTATCCTGTACATCAAAACAAAACAAACAAAACATTTTTACACTCCAGTCTGTAGTATTGTAGAGGATAAAATGCTAACTTGTGGTTTACTTTGAAATCACCAATACTCTTACTAAAATGCAATAATGAACTCGGCCTGCATTTAATTGTGGATATATGCATTTAACCATTATGAACTGACTGCATACATGGCCTAGCGCATACACTAACTTAGCAGAGTGCACCCATTATGCACTATTAAGCATTCCTCAAGCACCCAGTGTTTTTGCTCTAACTAAAATTAAAGTACAATGCATACAGTGCAGTGCATAGAATGCAAGGTCTCAATCAGTTTCTTACCTCCTCTTCACCCAAAATCAGCATATTGCTAATTTTTTCTTTAAGAGTGCACGGTACGCCAACGATGGCAGCTATACTGACAGCCTCTGTAAAAATGCAAAATAGCAAACTCAATCAGTTTAAACAAATATTTTAGGCCTATTGTTTTTAGAATATGTGAGCATATACTTTTATTAGCTTAGTTTTATGAAATATTTTTGGAAGAACCTGGCTTTCTGAAAACCAAACCAAACAAAAAGTTTTATGGATATCAACTGCAAGGCCAAAAATGCCACTCGAAAAAACAAATTGAAACAGGCAAAGGTGAAATTGACAGAGGCAGACATTATCTGTTAACAGTAATATATATCCTTATTTATCAATCCATTTTTTTAGTTCAGGTCCCAAAAGCTGGTACCACTTTTTATAATTAAACTAAGCAATCATTTCACTTTACATGAGGGTTGGTTGTAGGATACCTCTGCGACTCTTGTCATCACGTTGGAGACTATTGTCGTCCAAGGCCTGCTTCAGAGTAGCTGCTGGTTTCTTTAGACCACTGCTAAACTTGACGATTACACCGCCATACTTTTGTAGACCTGCATCCAAGACCTGTCTGATGTTCTCTCCACGGGCGAACTGCGCGGGCGAACTCGCCAGGCGAACTCGCCGGCGAACTCGCGGCGAACTCGCGGGCGAACTTCGCCAGGGCTTCGCGGCGAACCGGGCTCGCAGGCGGGCTTCGCGGCCGAACTTCGCCCGGCGAACTTCGCCGGCGAACTCGCTGGCGAACTTCGCCGGGCGAACTTCGCCGGCTTGTTCGCTGGCGAACTTCGCGGGCGACTTCGCTGGCGAACTTCGCCGGGCGAACTTCGCCCGGGCTTCGCGGGCGAACTGGCTTCGCGCGGGCGAACTTCGCTGGCGAACTCGCTGGCGAACCGCTGGCGAACTTCGCGGCGAACTTCGGCCGGGCTCGCGGCGAACTTCGCCGAAGCGAACTCGCCGAACTCGCGAGGCGAACTTCGCGGGCGGCTTCGCCGGGCGAACTCGCCGGGCGAACTTCGCGGGCGAACTTCGCGAAGCGGGCTTCGCGGCGCGCTGGCGAGCTTCGCGGGCGAACTTCGCCAGGCGAACTCGCCGGGCGAGCTTCGCCGGGCGAACTTCGCCCGGGCGAGCTTCGCCGAAGCGAACTCGCCCGGGCGAACTCGCGGCGAACTTCGCGGCGAACTTCGCCGAGCGAACTCGCGGGCGAACTTCGCGGCGAACTTCGCCCGGGCGACTTCGCGAAGCGAGCTTCGCGGGCGAACTTCGCGGCGAACTTCGCCGGGCGAACTTCGCGGCGAACTTCGCCGGGCGAACTCGCCGGCGAACTTCGCCGGGCGAACTCGCCAGGCGAACTTCGCCCGGGCGGGCTTCGCCGGCGAACTCGCCGGGCGAACTCGCCGGCGAGCTTCGCGGGCGAACTCGCAGGCGAACTCGCCGGGCGAACTGCGACGAACTTCGCGGGCGAACTCGCCCGGGCGAGCTTCGCTGGGCGAACTTTCGCCGGGCGACTTCGCCGGCGCTGGCTCGCCGCGGCGAACTTCGCCGGGCGAACTCGCCGGCGAACTTCGCCGGCGAACTTCGCGGCGAACTACGCCGGCGAACTTCGGCGAACTTCGCGCTGGCGAACTTCGCCGGCAGCTTCGCGGGCGAACTTCGCGGCGAACTTCGCGGGCCGAACTCGCCCGGGCGAACTTCGCCGGGCGAACTTCGCCAGGCGGCTTCGCCGGGCTTCGCGGGCGAACTTCGCCGGGCGAACTTCGCGGCGAACTTCGCGGGCGGGCTTCGCCCAGGCGCGAACTCGCTGGCGAACTCGCCGAAGCCGAACTCGCGGGCGAACTTCGCTGGCGAACTTCGCTGGCGAACTTCGCCAAGCGGCTTCGCCGGCGAACTTCGCCCGGGCGGGCTCGCCCGGCGAACTTCGCTGGCGAACTTCGCTGGCGGGCTTCGCCGGCGAACTCGCGGGCGGCTTCGCCCGGCGGCTTCCGGGCGAGCTTCGCCCATGGCGAACTTCGCCGGGCGAACTCGCCGGCGAACTTCGCCGGGCGAACTTCGCCCAGCGAACTTCGCGGGCGAACTTCGCCCAGCCGGGCTTCGCGAGCGAACTCGCCCGAGCGAACTCGCGGGCGGCTTCGCCCGAAGCGAACTTCGCCCGGGCGAACTTCGGGCTTCGCGGGCGAACTTCGCCCGGGCGAACTTCGCCCGGCGAACTTCGCGGGCGAACTCGCGGAGCGAACTTCGCGGGCGAACTTCGCGGCGAACTTCGCCGGGCGAACTTCGCCCGGGCGAGCTTCTGGCGAGCTTCGCTGGCGGGCTCGCGGGCGAACTTCGCCCGGCGAACTTCGCGGCGAACTTCAGCGAGCTTCGCGGGCGGGCTTCGCGGCGAACTTCGCCGGGCGGCTTCGCGGGCGAACTTCGCCGGGCGAACTTCGCCAGGCGAACTTCGCCCGGGCGAACTTCGCGGCGAACTCGCTGGCGAACTCGCCGGCGAACTCGCCCGAGCGAACTCGCGGGCGGGCTTCGCCGGCGAACTTCGCCGGCGAACTGCGCGGGCGAACTCGCTGGCGAACTTCGCTGGCGAGCTTCGCCGGGCGAACTTCGCCGCGGCGAACTTCGCCCGGGCCCGAACTCGCTGGCGAACTTCGCCCGGGCCCGAACTCGCCCAGGCGAAACTCGCCGGGCGAACTCGCCCGAGGCGAACTTCGCGGGCGGGCTTCGCCCGTGCTCATGGTTTTTGAAAGTTACAACTCTGTACCACAGTGGGTCTTGAACCCATCTGGGCAATCTTCAGTTTCTATCTCACAGTGGGTTAACCAGTGGGTTAACCAGTTCAGCCACTTGGTCACCCACCACCACCCCAAAATTTCTAATATATACACCTCAAAGTCTTTAGGAGAGTGTTTGTGGAAAAAGGGAAAACAGAACTCTGGACTACGGTGGGTCTTGAACCCATCTGGGGAATTTTAGGTTTCCATCTCACAGTGGGTTAACCAATTCAGCCACTTGGTCGCCCACCACAAACGCGGAATTTCTAATATATAAACCTCAAAGTCTATACTTGGGGAAATTTAGCACCCTCTATCTGGAAGTCAGTTCATGGGATATGGACTTAAAAGAAATAACAGTAATCATATGCTTACTTAATGATATAAACACTAGATTAAGAAAGAGTCTATAATTATGACACTAGTGTTAACACATTAAAGGTCCTAGGAAGAGTCAAATTGTGCTTATTTATTTTCTTTTGTTATTTTATCAATTGATATGAATAAAAAACAATTTTACGTTTAATTTTTGTCTGGATTGGGCTAATTATTTTTAATTTGATTTTTACAAAAATTGCCTCATCTAATTTCAAATGCTGCCCAACGCGCGGTGGCGCTGTTCGTGACGTAGACCTAGGCGGAAATTCGAACTTCGCATGAATAAACTAAGCTCCAATGTTAGGCACCAATGTTGCCACTGTGTTTAGTTGCTCCATGGTTAAACCGTGGGATTATAAAAAAGGGTCATAAACTGTGCGCAACGTACACATGTACAGTGTATGTGCACACGACTTGCAAGTTGCATAGTAAACATGACCGTATAGCACCGATAAATCTGTACTGTAGGCTCTACCGTAAAACGAAGCGCAAGGCCCCGTCGAATCAATGGCATGGATACACATGGCCAGGAGTCATTGGTGAATTGTGTAAGCCGTCGTTATGACCGTTTCAAAACATAATTCTGCACTCGATGATTTTGAAACAAGATCCAAAAATCACACACATAATTAACATTGTCAAAGAATTGTACAATGACATCTTCAGTGACTTCACATATGAAACGACATTTTTAGCGTTAATGTGGTGTGCGAAGTGTAACAATCGACCTCTAACGTTAGTAATAAGCCTATTGCTTGTGGGTGCACGTACACATATGTAAGTTACACGGAAAAACAAAACAACTTACCCTGAGACTTTCTCGCTTCAAGAAAGCTACTCTTTTCTTTTCTGGACGTTTCTTGGCCTTCTGACTTAAGGGAAATATTGTTGGCACTGCATCAGGGCGCAGCATGGCTTTAAATCTCATGCCAAACTGGCTCTGGAGCCCCCGGTCCAAAGTATGTTGGCTCAAAGTGAGCGCTACATATCATAGATCTCGTTG
>CM055837.1:3038597-3071904 GCA_029582265.1 Zoroaster sp. YZ-2022 | reverse complement strand
ACAAATTTGGGATAATGACCCCACCCGACGTTTTTGGTTTCTAAAGTTCGATAAATAGCTGTTGTAGTAGGGAGGCCGGGACTAGGGCCAACTAACTCAGTTCAAACTATACACCGTGATAGATATTTAATTGCCATACTAAATTTGGCATTCCTTTTCCCCACAAAAATGAATTATAAAACAATTGACGTGTTCAAAAATATATACTTTAGAAATGATATTATGAACAAATAATCTGAAGATTTGTTTCCCAACGATATATTATTTTATTGTTACCAATCAGCATTGCAGAAATTATTCTCCCACCAGGGTCTATAGTGAGAACGAGGTACACCTCGGGGACGAGAGTAACACATAATTAAATCTTGTTATGTTAATATGGCCGGTCAGATGTGTGACGAGAATCAGTTGAGGGGCCAATGTTTGTATAGTAGGTTGTTGTCCTCTTCGGCTGTTCCCGTTATTTAGGGTCGCCACAGCGGATCATGATCCGCATATTTGACGGTATAGGTTTTACGCCGATGCCCTTCCTGACGCAACCCTCCCATTTATCCTGGCTTTGGGGACCGGCGGCACTAAGGCATGCACTGGCTTGTATATCACTCAGTGGCTGGAAGTTCACCCGGCCTCGCAGCAATTATGGTAAAGTGTCTTGCTCAAGGACACAAGCACTATGGTCGCGGCATGAATGGAACCCACAAAACACTCTGACGACTCAGCCATCAGAACACAAACTGATGCACCCAAACCGCTCGACCATGGCACTCCACAATGTTTGTACAGTGTGTGCGGGTTCATTAATGCACTGTAAACTATGTATAATGCCCTACGTACGTCTAGTCTGAAATGCAACCCCTACAACCCAGAGATATTGAAACTGACTTTGTGATAGCTTCAGCTTATATCATGGTGCCGTTATGACAAAAATAGTGAAAATGCATTAAGATTGTTTTGATTAATTCGAATATGGAAATGCATTTGCTCAATATATAAATTGATGACGAACATTATCGTGTGGGATGTTATTATAATGCCTTTATTGTCCTTTTAGCGCCCTCTCTAACGGTGATCTAATCTGACAATTTTGTTGTGTCAAATTTTATGGCAAACGGATGAAAATAAGGAACTTATGGGGGAAAACACTATTTTGGACCAAATATGAGGAATAAATACCACAGACAGGGCAAATGAAGTATCAAAGGTACGACTTTAGTGATTGTTCATTTTGGGGAAAACAACTTCTTGTTCACCATATCATAGTTTTGTCAGTAAATTTAAGTCCCTTAAATCACTCGCTCTGTACATGCCACTAATGTCAGTTTCGGCAAAGTTTACTTCTACACCCCCCCAAGAAAATGCCTTCGCTAGAAATTGAGATATTATTTGTCTAAAAAGCCGACTTGGTAGATGGCTGAGAAATTATTTTGGGTCTGACAGGTTGTCCTTTTTCGAGAAAACATGAATAAATATTCAAATCTGAAATGGATCATTTGACGGTAGATTCATATTTCACAATTTGAACGCATTTTCACAATTTCCTTCCTCAAAGACTGTTTGCTGTGACATCATGTAGAAATTTCTTAACGACACAACGAAGTGTTGCTACAGGTATATACCATAGGTTGGTTTCGTAACATATCTCCTGGGTTCATAATAATTGTATGGATACATTCAGTCGTTTCAATGGTTTATACTGCATTTAATAACCGTATATTATAACAACATTGTATATTAGGCTTACATAAACATTGGCCCCTTAGCTGAACTTCAGTTATGATCACACATCGCCGGTTAACAAACATTTCATTATTGTTATCTTTAGTAAGATCATGAACAAACTCTTTCCCTAAGGTATACCTCGTTCTCACTATAGACCCTGGATGGGAAAGTGATTTCCGCAATGCTCAATAAAATAATATGCAAAACCATTTTAAATATTATTACCAATAGGAAACTCAAACCCAATATTCTTAAATTATATATACGAACACTTCAAAATGTTTTATGGTTCATTTTATCGAGAAGAAAATAATGCCAAATTATGACGGAAATAAATATCTACTCTGCAGTATAGGATTTGAACCGGAGTTAGTTTAGTCCCGGTTCCTACTCACCGATCTCTATGGAGATCAGTGTTCTTACTACAGCAGTTGTGTATCAGACTTTAAAACCAGCTTTATCGGCTTTTTGACTCAAATTTACACATCCAAGATTTGGCCAATGAACTTCTACCAAATGCAGCTCGAAATCAGTGGGGACGAGGTTGGATTTTTTGAAGGAATTAAAGCGACCTTTCTCTATTCAGAGAGAGTTCAAACCAGTCTGATTCAGATTCAGATTAGGCCCGGTAAGTCATTGTTATCAGCAATGATTTTGACCGTGGTTGGCTTTGTGAAAACCGGTAATTTCAACTGAACTGTGACTATCGAGGAAATCAACCAAGACAAACAACAGGCGAAAATTACATAGAACATGCGCTGGTTGGTTACAACTCGCGTTTCAATCAGTATGCTCTGATCGTCTTCATAGGAGAATATGCGGTCTGTATATTTTATTTCCAAAAACCCAGACATATTCTAAAGTTATTCATCCATCCAGTCCGTCCGCCGTTCATCCGCTGTCCAGTTGCAGTTTGAAAGCTAGCCATGCTTTTGCAGAATCATCTGAGCAAACCCCTCATTGTGACTTACTTCAACATTGTTTCATATGACCAAAAATAAAAAGAAAGGATCTGCACTTTTTTCTTTCAAGCTCACATGTTTGTGTGTTACTTCCAAAATATGTTCTATAGTATACCCCATAAAATGAGTGTTCACAGCCAAGTAAGAGCCAAGAAGCTTTAATAGGATGTATGTTCTAAAAGCAACTGTAATCTCTTCAAAATATAAAAATAAAAAAAGGAAATGAAAATCAGGAAACAAATTAACTGGAAATCGCTTTTTAGTCTTCAAACTTTAGGAAAATCTTTTCTTTTCTCTGAACTCCTTTCCGCAAATTCACTGCTTCCTTTGAATATGCGGCCAAAACAACAAATCTGGTGCAGCTTAATTTCGCTACAACACTACTATGTACTTATTCGAACAACACACTATGTAAAATCACGGGATTAGGAAGGAAGAGAACATTCTTACATGATAAAATGACGTTATTTATAAGTTAGTAAGCTGACATTCTGGTAGATTTTATACTAAGGCCACTGACCACATGTGTGGGGTCAGGTGGGACTACAATTCTCCTGTCTCCAAGACTGACATCCCTAGACCACACTTTTTTATTTATCACTTCGACCTCCCTAAATTATAATTCAAACACACAATGCCTCACTGTTGTAAATGACCAGTTCATATAGATATACCTTAGATTAGAAATCTCAGTTTCGTCTATTGCCTCTCTTCTGACACCCTCCTCTCTCTCTCTGCTGTACTGCTAGTCTTGTGGACCCCACTAGTCAGTATTGAGGTTGATATTAGATTTGGTACTTGTTATAAAATACAGACAACATAAAATTAAAATATTCGTTCGGCCCAAGAAGCTTCTCTTTGTAAGTGTGTCATTTCTTCATCTGGTAGCACCCTCTTCGTAATGTTACATTTGGTAGCAGTGGTTTTTGACCTGCCACAAGCCACTCGGACCGCCCTCCTTCTACTACTTGCTTGCTTCTCCTTGCTACTGGGATTCTCTTTGCTTAATGCAAAACGTTTGAGCCGACATTGATGTAGTCATCTTCCAGTTTCTGCAAGTTTTCTTTCACTACAATATTACATGTTCCAGTTTTCTGCACTTCTCTACTATTCTTCAAGCTTGTTTCCCCTGGATGGATCTCCAGGTTGGCACCACATTGTACATTGTGTATGTACATTTGTGTATAAGCCACCCACCATTAAGTGCGCATGTTTTCTTTCTGATTGCCCCGTGCCGAACAGCCCAGTATCTTCAGCACCGTCCCTGTCCCCTGTCCCTTCGCCGTGCTGCCTAGAGTTCTGTAGCCACGCTTGTATGCGTAGTAACTGTGCTTCCACACAGGATATGCTGTTATATACTGTAATCTTCAAGTTTTTTATTTGACTGTTCCTGTCGCCTGTTCCTGTCTTCTACGCCCCTGTTCCTGCTCCTGCGACCCTGTTCCTGTCATTTGCCATTCTGCTGGAGCCACTGCATTCCTGTTCTTACTGATTTCATTGGACCTTTTCCTGCTCTTCCACGTCTCTTCATTTCTTCTTGAGTTGCTTCCAAACTTTCCTGTGCTCATTCATCCTGGGTGCTGTATGTCCCGCATTTCTTGTTACTGATCTTCACGCCACCCAGCGTTATACTGTCATCCATTGAAGCAGCCTGTTGACGCTTTACACAGTGTTATTGTTACCTTGTACATTTTTATTTTAATATTTGTATTACTTTTTACATAGTTTTGTTTTCACATTTGCATAGTATTGTTTGTTGCTAAATTGCTGTTCCAACTGGAACAGATTTTGTTCTAGTTTTCCTCTTAATTTGTATTTTCGCCACAACCTTTTTGTAAATTTTTTATCGTTTTGTTTTTCTTTTCATCAACAGTAATACTTTATTCTGATTCAGTGATTCATTGCAAACTCACTTTTGGTATTATTTCACACTACTTACGTTTGTGTTCTCTTTATTTGGGTTTATGTTCCTTTTCATAGAACTTTGTTTGTATTCCTTTATTTGTATAGACTCTTTGTATTTTTGAAAATGAGGATTTTCTTCCCAGATGGAAGTAATGTAAGCTGACATCTGGTAGATTTGATTTTAAGGCCACTGACCACATGTGGGGTCAGTGGGACATAAATTTCCTGTCTCCAAGACTGACATCCCTAGACCAATTTTTTTTTATTATCACTGACCTCCCCTAAATTATAATCTAAACACAATGCCCCACTGTTGTAAATGACCAGTTCATATAGATATACCTTAGATTAGGAAATCTCAGTTTCGTCTCTTTGCCTCTTCTGACACTCCTCTCTGCTGTACTGCTAGTCTTGTGACCCTACAGTCAGTATTGAGTATAAGAATAGATTTTTGTATTTGTTATAGCCACGGAGAAATAAATAAAATATTCGTTCGGCCCAAGAAGCTTCTCTTATAAGGTTAATATTTCTTCATCGTGTAGCACCCTCTTATTTCAGTGTTACATTAGTTTTCTTTTTCAAGGATTGATTTATTATTATTTAGGAGGATTAGATTATATTAACAGTATAACAGATCCGGATGGATTCACTGTTCTTTCTTTCCTAGGATTTTCATCTGAGCATGCACATGACTCTATACCCAATTTCTTACATATACATTACACTGCACACTCTTATACACAAAACCAACTCACACACATGTATTGCATTGGATTACAGGCAGTGACCTCATCACGCTGTGTTGGCTACCGAGCGAGATTCAAACTAATTCGCCTTCAAACAAACCTTGGTTGAAGGTGCAAATTGAAGGGTGATTAACTTGCTTAACTTTTTCTTTACAAACCCCACTCCTATGGGGTTGTCACATATACACTGTAATAGAGGACAATCTGTACGAAGTGTGTTCTTGATGTGATTCACGAAGGTGAAACGGTTAGTTTTTCTAATAGCAAAAAAAAATCTTCAAATATGTTGAATATCTTTATTTTTAGATGCATATAAGAATTCATTACACAGAAAAATATAAAAACATAATGCTTAACAATATAGAATAAATATTGCATTAATTATAGAATAATAATTAACAACAAACTTACTAGGAATTATATAACTAACTCGCAACATCGTTGCTGTTGCTTTAACGAATAAGATATAGGTTTTTTAAATTTAAACCCTGGACGTGCCATGACATTTATACGAACAGCGCGGTTGCATCGCGCTTAATTTTTCAGTAGGTGAAGGGCGCTATAACTTCTGTTGCGTTGAACACTACCAACTGCCAATGGTTTTAACAGATGCCTAGAGGTCCTCTAGACCCTAGACAACCATTTGAAGCAAAAAAAAATGTAAGGGCCCTTTAGGTTGATGTTTATTTTAGTTCTGATAATCGCTTTTTCCCTACCCCAAATCGACATAAAATATACCCTATTATGTGTACCCATAGCAGTTATAGGAATAAACATCTCTCATACCTAGTTGATGGCTCCAGCTTGTCTGATTCATGTTCTGGCACACCATAGTGGGTAACTGATAGCTTTTGATAAGCCGCCTAGGAGCCAAAGTCAATGGCCTTGTGTTGACAGATGGGATTAGATTGCACACGGTCCCATGGGACCATGCAGGATTTGTACACTGTCCCATGGGACCATGCTTTTTGCAGTATGATTTTTGGGTCAAGGGTTCAAAGCAGGCTAATGGGAATTAACCATGCTATTTGGTGAGCTTTCAACCATGGAGGAAGAAAATCTTCCTCCATGCTTCAACAGGGTAACTGATAGCTTTTGGATAAGCCGCCTAGAGCTGAAGTCACGGCCTTGTGTTGACAGATGGGATTAGGATTGCACGGTCCCATGGGACTATGCAGGATTTGTACACGGTCCTATGGGACCATGTTTTTGCAGTAGGATTTTTTTCAAGGGTTCAAAGCAGGCTAATGGGAATTAACCATGCTATTTGGGTATACTTCAACAGTGAACTTACGGAATTTGAGAAATTTGGGTAAACATCAACGGAGTAATTACATTTTGTTTACAAACATACTTAAAGAATAAGCGCCATGGCACGTCCCAGGGTTTAAATTAAAACAAATACAAAATGATACAATTTGAATGTAAAACTTAATTTGTGTCAAGTTGATAGAATAAATCTTCCCAGGGGTATGTTTTTTTTTTCCTTTCATTCTTCTTTTGGGGCAACATCGGGATTTTTCGTGGGGAACCTAAATACTGGTGACAACGACAAGCGCAAAAAGAAAACTACAATTCCTCAAACAAATCTCGTGAATTTAACAAACCAAGAAATACTCACTGGGGTTCTTGATGATGTTCTCCTATGTAGGAATATTAAAATCATATGAAGCCATGTTCACGGGTTAAACAAAATAGAAATCGAGAGGAAAATACTTGATTGCGTCCGTGTCAATGAACTTCTCGGAAAAAGACCGAAAACAAGTCAACAACTGCGCGTACCAAAGCCGCCATCTGTTATTACATTACGCCAATGAATAGTTCACCATAAACCATCTATCCAGACAATAATTATAAAGATTAGTATTACATTGTCAAATTATTACATATTTTTTGGTTATAATAATTATGAAACACAGATACCGTTTATGAATCCAGTGAGTTTTAAAAAGAAAACTTAGAACTACTTATTTAAATACAGTACACTACATGCAAACCGTCCTTGCGCGGGAAGCACAAAGGTCAACACACAAACTCTGTAACTCTATAAGAATGAATAAACAATGAGGTCGCACTCACATTCTCTACATTAACGAACACAGATTATAAGCTGGGTACAAGTCGAGACAATAATTTGTCAGACAAATCACGAATTGGTGGTTGTTGCTGCTATTTCTTTGGTGAAGACGATGGACAGACGAGAAAAGCTTCACAAAACAGGTTGAAGTGATCTGTGGAAAGAAAGAAGAAATCTTTGAATTAATTAATGAGATGAATGAATGAGCTTAAATTAGTAGTTATTGAAGCGTGAGTCATGTACCGTATGACTTTTAGTACATAGAGGCACTCGTCCCATGACGGGCAAAAGCTCAGGGGCTAAATTTTTATACAGCTACTTAGCTGATAAAATTACTTAATACCAGAAAAAATTACTTAGCGGATTTCTTACCAGCCAAACTGATTACCAGCCAAACTGATTACCAGCCAAACTGGTTACCAGCCAAATTGGTTACCAGCCAAATTGGTTACCAGCCAAACTGGTTACCAGCCAAACTTTCATACAAAATGTATGTATTTTGGCTGGTAGTTTGTTTTATATTGCCCAAAGGTGGCATGTGGCCCTCCCTCCAGGGGCGGATTCATGGGTTGCGAATCACTGCTCAAAAGGTAGGTCCCTACAGCATTAAAAATTTCACATAATTAAGTTGACCAGTATTTTGATTAAAAGGTTGCTTTTAATCAACTTTGGAACTTGGTAATGAAATGTTGTTGGACTGTATATGGCTCACGTCATTACCTGACTAGAATTGTTATTTAATCTTACCCATAATGGGAGTTGTCGTTTCCAGACGAACACGACATAAAACAAAGAGGCCCAACGCGAGCAGAACAAGGCGTACAAATACTCCAGAGTCGGCTGAGAGATTAGAGGAATTAAAACCATGAATACTGAACTAATCGTCGCGAGGATGGGCACCAGAATATTAACCTGAAATGTAAAAAAAAGATACGTCAAATGATATCGCTGCCCTAAAAGTTACTGTTCTTACGCAAGAAACATATTTAACCTTAAAGATGTATCGCTGTGGTTGGCTGAAGAGACTAAAATTGGATTTAAAAGCGAACGATTTTGAAAGATAACATCGTTATTAAACGAACCCAAAATAAATTATGGGAAACTGTATAAAAGCGATATTTAAAACGCGCTTGATTCTGATTGACAGCAAAAATACAAAACAAACAAACAAACAAACACCCCTACACCCCAACAAACAAACATACAAACACCCCCAACAAACAAACAAACAAACAAACAAACACCCCAACAAACACCCCAACAACCCCAACAGACAGACAAACAAACAAACAAACACCCCAACAAAACAAACAAACACCCCAACAAACAACAACAACAACAACAAAACGCGAAAACGCTAGTAGAACTGGGAGATTTTTTAACGTGTAAATAGTATTTATCAAGTTTTTTTCAAAACAAAAATGTTTAAATATCGTGTTTAAAAATATTTAAAACAAAAATATAATATCAGCCAAATTCACTTTCAACTTGGAGCACAAAACTTGCCTTGAAGGGTCTTGGTCTGTCTGGATATTTGCGACGTAACACCAACACAGCAACAAACGCAGCACCTGAAAAATCCAGCTGACGAATCCATCAAATTTGATGATGGAATTGAAGTCTCCGATTAGAAGGAATACAATGCCAATTAACCCCTGCAACAAATTTGTTTACAAAAGTTAACATTGGCGCCTAATTTTGGCCGACTCTATCCGCTCCGTAGATAACCTGATGAGGTCGCCCTCCACACAGGCAGTCGCCAAGGCATCATCGTATCACGTGGGCTATTAACGGTTACCAGGGAATAGTTTTTTACTGGATATAAAGTAATCACTATAGCGTCAATAGAGTTTGGTACACACAATATCAAAAAATAGCCGCGAATAGCCCTGCATGAACTTAAGACTGGTACATTTCACCGCTAGAGGGCGAAGATTTGCACGGAGCGGGCTCATCGTCGAATTACATTGTGTTGTTGAACAGGATACGCTCTAGTGAAAAAACCTAGGTGGAATAACACAATTATATCAACGGTGCTTTTCTTATTTATTAAAGTTAGCATATGCATATTTTTACAGGTACAGGTTTGACAAATGTTTGCTTTACTCAAGAGAATTTAACAAATTCTCAATAACTTGATGCATATAATCCTCTCAAGTTCCCATCACAGAACCCGCCCAGGTGCATTCTAGTACACAAGTCGGATGAAGATAATACTGACACACAATGTGAGACGCTAGAATACAAACCAACTTATGCCACAGATATAGAGAGAACGATATTTTCTATCGATAATCCTGAGAATGTCACAGACCAATCGATTAAAATGTTCAAGCTATATATTTCACCTGCAGAAAATAGCTGGAAATGGTGTCAATCTCTTCACGTTGACCATTGACATGACCCCTGATCGTGTGACCTTCTCGTCCAGCGGCAAAGGTTAACCTGGGAACGGATTTTCCTCAAAGAATTAGCTTGTTGGCAATTCAACAAAAGCATGGCTGAAAAAGTCAGCCCAGGATTATGTTGATTGGCAGGTACTGTATTGTTACAGGATTAGGGACTCACAAAAGACAATTACAGAGGCCAGGGTAGCTCTAGGCCTGGCCAGGCTTCTAAAGGTTTTATTGTACAAGAGAAACGTCATTGTTGTGCTTTTGTAATGTTATAGTGGATGATTATATAGGCACCAACTTTATCACGATGTGATGCTCAAAGGGGCTTTCCATGTTCCCATTTATATTTATAGAGAAGCAACCTTGGTTACAAGTGTCTTGCTTAAAGATACAAGTGCCATAACCGGTATGGCCAGGATTCGAACCCATATTCGACGACTTAGCCACCTGAACTTGGGTCCGGTGCGCTAGACAGCTCGGCCACGACACTCCACATATTTACATGGATGGTTTCAAATATATTAGGCTCAACTCAGACCAAACCTTGACTGGCAAGCAAACCACCGACAGCACTACCTGAAGTAGATATACATACACCAAGCGGTATCAACCAGGCCATAGATCCCAAGGTTCTCATCCCCAAATGTCTGAAATTCAGGGAACAAAAGTCATAATTGACTAAATCTACATTTTGGATATCAGACAAGCATTAAAGTCTTTTAAAGTGATGGGTACTTATCAAGATTAAACTTGCATAGGCTACCACAAAGGAGAACTTTAAGGTCGGGAAAGATCGCCGGTTTCCCCAAGCACTACCGCGATGCCCTAGAGGGGCAGAAGTGGGATCCTTAAATGATGAATATTTAAATATTTAAACAAAATTGCTGCATTGCAAAACAACACACATCGATTGCCCAAACCATGAGCCTACCTGACATAATCTAAGTGTTTCTAATGCAGATTTGGAATTAGAACCAAATTCAGACCACAAACCAGTCAGGATCGCTGTCAGATAAACATTTGAATGTAGCACACATGTAGACTGCTATTTAAAACAATTCCTGGCTATAGTTCGTGCATTTAGTTAGTGAAAACACAAGTGCAATTGAATTTAAAATAAAAGTTTTGTGATTAAATGTGGAAGATATTTTATTTTTCTTGACTCGACTAGACTGGTCCCCGTCTGTATCCTATCAAGGATATAAACAGGCTCCAGGCGTACCACTCAAAGGATTTCATTGGATACGATAACGCGTTGTGCTGAAGATCTGACGTCACGCTTCGAGGCTTGCACGCTAGCTACCAACCAAGGTCAAAGTTCAGCATCTGGAAAAATATGGCGGCTGTACGACCAGAATTGGCATGTAATTCATGCGCTCTAGCTCAAAGCGTGACGTCAGATCTTCAGGCTAGGACTCGACCTGCTTGAAGTTGTTCTTGGAAAGTCTGCCAGACACAATAATACTCGAATGATCACACTGGTGATCATTTCTGCGGACTCTATGTCCTCTATACGGATACCTTTTAACATGTTAAGAGTGATATAAATGACGGAAAACCGACTGGGAATATAACATATTTTTAAACTTACCACTGCAACAGCACTAGAAGCTAAGAGCTCACCAGAGAGAGGACTGTGAAGTATGCGATGTTGGTAACGAGATATACCATTGTTACCGTTGGCATATGACACTGTTAGCGTGAATATTTCTGTAAATTGAAAATGACAATAGTGTTATAAAAATAAGCTCACTATTTGAGGAATGATTCACGTTGTTTAAACAGTAGAAATGTGCACAAATCACATACTTGTATCTACACTGATGGATGGGCATCGTGCGCTTCATCATAAATAGTTTTATAGTTTTAAATAGTTTAATGGGTTTTATGATTCGCAAATTTGTGTCATTTTCAAACCAACCGTTTTGGATTTTTCATCTCCTCGGTCAGAATGTTGAGAATGTCCCTGTTGAGGAAAAGAGAACAGTTATTATTGAAGTCGCCCATCATTTATTTGATCATTATGCCAAAAAAAGTCTCCGGTTTCTGGTCTTCACACGGGTCGCCTGATTACCTCGCGTCGGCATTTTTATTTTTGTTTATTAGGTGTTCGGGTATGTGCCCGAAACACCTCGTTTTTGTTCGTTTTTTTTTACTTCTTCTCCCCCGCGATTGTCCGCAAAAAACACATACTTGCAAATTTCACATGAACTTGAAACTTGGCATGTACTTAGAACTAAACAAGATGAAACATGAGTTTTGACGTCATGATGAGGTCATCAGATACCGAATTACGATAAATCAAAGTTTAATATTTAAAAAAATCATATCTCAACAACCACAAGAGGTAAATTCACAATTTTTGTACCATTGTACAGATAGTTAATTGTCAAACAATATTTACAAAAAGGTGACCCCAATTTGACCTTTACTTCCTGTCCAAACCGGAAGTCAAAGTTTAATAGTAAAAAAACATCTCAATAACCACAACAGGTAAATTTAAATTGTTTGCACCATTGTACTGATCGTTAATTGTCATAAAATATTTACAAAAACGTGACCGCAATTTGACCAAAGTTTAATATTTAAAAAAATCATCCACAAGTGGGAAATTCATCTTTGCACCATTGTACAGGTCGTTAATTGTCAAACAATTTATACAAAGATGACCCCAATTTGACCTTTCTCCCCTAAACACCTAGAGTTTGTGTAAAACAAACTCGAATTTCTAGTTTAATTTAATTTTTTTGTTTGTTGTTTTACTATGAAACATGCTGGAGACTTAGTTACCAAACAATAATAGTTTGTATAATAATGACAACTAGTATTTGTGTATGCGATGTTATTATACAAATTGATGGATGGTAACTGTGTCTAACAAGCAACAACATAGGGCCTGCGTTACAGACCGGTATGGAATAATTATTCTTATTATTGTAAACAGTGTGATGGCCATCTTGTTGTATTTAGATCAATAGCTAGACCAGAAAGAAGCGTGGCATTACGAAAATCGGCTTGCGCGTGCGCACCAGGCTTTTATGTGAATACGAGTCTATTCAGTCATCTTGCTTTACTTTCTTAATACAAATCTATGTGACAAAACCAAGTCTGGCAGGATAATAGTCTGGCCCACGGTATGTATTGGAAATCGCGCGCTATAATTGTATACGCATTATACAGGGTCTAACCAGGATGACCGTTATACTCACCAACCGCCGTATGCCCAGAAGCTGTTATAGAGTGCCACCGTAACCAATATCGGTCGAGGTTCCTTCGAAAGACGCCGAAGGATTTAAATGCTGTGTTTCTCCTGAAATATTGGCGTGAAAAGGGTGTTTTATTTCCATCGATCTGTTCAGCAATTGGACTTCAACAATGGTATCATTTGGTGTCCTCATATCCTGTCATTCTTAACATCTTAAACCTGGTCTTCAAAAAATGTTTTTTTTTACGAATAACCTAACCACAACAACAATTGTCTTCATGACCAAAGTACCAGATCAATTTTGTAGCTATGTTCGGAAGCGAAAGCTAATTATTTACGATTATACAGGACAAAATGTTGGACTGTTGCTCTTCCGTCGTGGCTATGGTGTCAATGCAACAGAACTATATTGGATCATAACAGTCTAATTTTGTACAATGACCTCTTACCTTTAATTTTACATTGGCATACTGGTAATTTGACGATGAATCCTGACTTTAACCTTACCTTGGCATAATTTGATCGAGACCCGTGACGATGATGATGATCAGGACAATGACCTTGACTTGAGAAGATGACCGGCATGGTGCTGGCCAATCGAACACTCATGCAGTTGATAAACACCATTAACACTGTATAATGATATGGAATAAATCCGAGTGGTTTTCAGATGTTTTCAGTTAGCTCGATCTGACACAGCAGTGTATTATATCTGCTTTTGAAATAAGCGCAGGAACTATGCCGTATAAAGCACTCAACATTATATTTGGGGGATTGAAGTGGCAGCACAATAACTTTTTGTGATAGCTAGATATACGCGCCGTCAAAAACAACTGAATTTAGCAAAATATCTTAAAGGGACAGTATCGTCACGATCAACAGGGCACGGAATCGGAGTGCTATAGTTTTAGATTAATTCAGTATTGAAAATAATACCCCATATGATAAGGTCATATTACTGTTGCTGCTTCACAAATGAGTCAGTAATTTTCAGTCACCGAGTTTACTTTATAGAACAACGATCCCATGCCCTGTTGAAAGTCTGCTCTGATTGGTACGATATTGTCCCTTCAACAGTTCTCCCATGAACTTAGCTCCACTATTTTTAAAAGGTTTCGCAAATAACTGTTCATACACCACATGACGTGCAATTCGGTGGCGCAACTAGGGTCCAATATTCAGGGGGCACTTAGGGTGCACCACTTTTTCAGGGAAAACGGTCAATACTTGAACATTTTGTATCCTGCAGCTTATGGGGACCTATTTGGTCAAAATTCAGAATTGGGGAACCTGGGGGGAAGACCTCCTGCATGAGGGATAATGTGCCTCCACCCCTTCGTGAACCCCCAATATAGTTACATGTCACTGGTGAAAATGGCAGCTTTTTCATTTGGGAGGAGGGTTATAGTTTTAATGTGCCGTGTTCATCATCTCCTCCCTGTTCGAATCTCCAATTTGAGCCCAATTAGTGCTCAAAGAGGCGCTGTATATGTTTAAAGGCACCTACCGATTGTTAGGATACAGCAAATAACCGCACAGGCTGTCATAGGGTGCGCAAGTCTCCGGGACGACGTACCAGCAGCTATATATAGGTCGTGAAAGTGGTCAGCCGGACATCAGTGCAATCCCCACAAGGATTCAAATGATGGTTTTGGGGACCACGCCACCATAAACCCAACAAGTTATCACCATAAGCATGAAAGAACATACATGTAGGTCCCCCGGATGTAGGGATAACTGTTCCAAAGCTCAGCGTAAATAAAAGTGCACCCCTTTAAATGAAAAATATGAAGTTAATAACTGTTAAAGCACATATTTTGTCTTCTTCTCTCATTCCGTAATTGACATTTTAACCGCAGTGCTAGGTACACAATGTCGGTGAAGGGCAGATTTCAGTTATATTTCAGTACTTGAAGGGATATGCCATTCACGCAATCATTATGACCTCTAAAAGTTAACCAAACGGGAATTCAGTGTGACACGAAAATAAGAAAAATAAGAACGTGTATTCTGTATGTACAAAAGTGAAAGATTTAATGAATGTGACAATAAACATATATATACCAGTGGCGCAGAGACTTGTAACGACCCCATGGACTAAGCCAGCCCGACAGCTACCTCCCGTTCCAAAGTCCGCGCCCTAGGTTTCATAAGTCTCGGTGCCCCACTAATATCTCTGCGCCATACGTAAAGAAGTTCTATACAACGCACAAATGAAGTGTAGTTATATAGTAATTACAAACTTCTTTTTTCCCGAAATGTGACGAGCTCCAACGGAAATATCCGATTGTTCAGTCTCAAATTCAATTTGCAACACACTGCAGTGCTACGGAAAAAACACAAATTGATTATAATTCCAATGTTAAAGCCATAAACGTAACGTCCAAAGATAATCGGATTACAATGGAAAATATCCACTCCGTTGGATCCAATCAAAATTAGCTTGACATCTTCATTTGTCATGTTGGCAAAACTGCAGTTCTGCATGACAGAAGAGGGATAGTAGACTAATTGCGGTAGACACCACGTGAAATTTTTCAGTTGAGTAGTATTGTTTCTGAAGAACTGGAGGCACAACTCGACCTTTCTCCGGAGTGACGACTTTCAGGAGCATACCGATCGAAAGGTCGAGTTGTACCTCCAGTTCTTTCAGAACCAATTACTACCTCGGTTGAGAATTTTACATGGTGTCATCGCACCATCTTTACTTATTTATCATGTTGATAAACACAAAACGAACTCTCGACGCCATTTTAACATTTTTTACTTTCTGCTGGACAGAAGTGGGGCACGTGATCAATATGCAACCAGATGATGACCAGAATGAATACCGAGCACTGTTATAGTTTTCCCATAAGCAGGTTGGATGCAATCAAACAACCTGGACTTATAGCATTTATCATTTTGAAAAACATGAACGAACTTCACGCCGCTACATTTAATTGTTGGAAAGAATGTAGTATCCTTCCGCCACTTTTGCAAGTTTTTTTTTTTGAAATTATTTTGCAAACCACTCAACCATGCAGTGTTAATAAATGAATTTTATCTAATTTTGGGGAATAGAAAGCGAAAAACTATCTTTAAAATCCACTGTTATGATGGTTTTCACTTGATTTCCCCTCTCTAAAAGGTCCTCCTTTCAGAAAATACAGAAGGGTCCTATTATAGGTTGCCACTGCGTGCATGTACATGACCGTGTTGGTCACTTGTTGGGAGTTGACAAGATCAGAAATGACATGATCTCTGTGAAGTCATCACTGTCAACCAATTAAAAATGGATGATTTTCATGAAATAAATATCCTGAATCATTTTAAGTTATATGTCCATCATCATCCATATACGTTCTCCAATTCCTTATTGGTACCGGTAAGATTACATTATTGGCAGAGCATTAAGAGAAGAAAGTGGCGGTCGGATACGACATTATCTACCCTAATTGTTGTTTACTTCCACCGGACAAACTTTCAAAAGATGGGTACGTGATCAATGCAGTATGATTACGAAAATTACCTGATTGCAGTTAGAAATGAACTATTGTATCGCAAGTTTCATACCCACGCCGATACTACGGCATACAGATAACCCACACTATCAGGCTCATCCCGACGCTGTTTGTTCCAGCAAGGGACCCCTTTTGGGGAGATGAAAATCCCAGATCCGACTCATGGCAACTCGCACAATGAGGGCTACCCTTCCTGACGAGGCCTACTTCTACTTTTCAGTTGGAGTGTTCCCTTGTCTCAAAACGTTTATCAGACAGCATCTCGCTTTTTGAAGGGGATGGTCTTTTCTCCTTTTCGTCGCACTCGCGCACCTTATCGCTGACAAAACAAACAATCAAATAGATATGCGAATAGTTTTATACGTAGTGCAAAAAGTCCTCATTAGAATGGGATAAAGGAGCACTGGGACGTTAAGCCGTAGGTCCTGTAAAGCGTTAACGGCACGTCAAAGAACCCACATGGGTCATGTAAGCTGAAAATCATATTTAGATGACACGGTTGGCCAGAGTAAATAAGCTTATTGTTTTTGTTGTTGTTGTTGTTGTTGTTGTTGTTGTTGTTCCCAGGAGGCAATGAAACGAAATTTACATTAGCCCTAGTCATCAAGGCCATGATTTACAAGTTATTATACCTATACTGTTTACACTGTAAATATATATGGTCATTTTGACTAAAACAAAACAGTCCAGCATGATGTCCGACATGACTTATTATAATTAGTCAAAAACTTAGTGCTTGACTAGTGGATTTAGTCAAAAATGACTAGAATTAATTAGTCCTAATGACTAGATTCTAAATGAGTCCTCAGTACGACTCAACTCTTTTTAGTCCAGCAACTCCCTTTTAGCTTAGTCCAGCGACCTTTTTTTTAGCTTTGCAGTCCAGTGACTTTAGCTTTAGTCCAGTGACTTTTAAGATTAGTCCAGCACCTTTAATATTAATCATTCAAAAGTTATGACCACGGTATTAGTCAGTCACAGACACATTTTTGGGTTTTACATGTTAGCATCGATCTATCCAGCTAATGATTAATTGAACACTTTCAGTAACAAAAGGAAAGCCACATTACGTGTCTTTATTATATACAAACAATCTGTTAACACTCAAACACCCAAATACCACTGTCTTTTTAACAATTATTTCACCCAAAGTGGAATACCGTAATTCAAACGTTCAAGAGACAATTGTCCATTATAACTGGTGCTGATTTATTTATATATTTATAACTGGTGCTTTTTATTTATATTTATAATAGAATTCATACAATAGAAAGAAAAAGGGTCATATCCTCTCGATCAGAGTAGACTTTCAACAGAAAAGTTGAATCGATGCTCCTAGTTTAAGATGAACAGGCATGGCTGCAAATCACTGGCTCATTTATGCAGCAGCAACAGTAATATAACCTTATCATGTGGAAAAATATTTTCAGGTTCCCCTGATGCAACAAGCACCGTGATTTCAGGCCCCTGTTGATCATGATGATACTGCAACCTTGAACACATGCAAAACATCTTTCTGCATATCAAGAGCTTTAATCAATGCACACATACCACTAAATGTGTCCTATAAACTTGATTTTTTATTTCCTAGTTTGGTCAACCATCCCAATTATGTCACTAAAAGAGGATGGTGTAACACGTATACAATGTAATAGTTACAAAACAGCTTCTGTCCCATGACCGATTATTGATGGAGTGTCAGACGATCCAGAAACAGACACTAGCCAGTTTGTTAGAACCAACAAAAACCTTTGTCAAAATACAACTTGAATGCATTAGTTTATACACATTCTATGCAAATTCATTTTGCAAACTTCCAAGTCGCAGCAATGTTCCCTTCAAAAGTTGACTTGACTCCATGTATATATACAACACATTGACCCAAAAAAATTAATTTAAAAGTGGAAGTTATATGCCAAGGCCCCCCAAAAGTTCTCCGTTTCCTGGTCATCGGTTACTTCTTAAAGGCTTGAGGTTACTTTTAAGACACCTGTGGATACAAAACAATTGATGATGGTACCAACTTTTTTCTTCGAAAATATAAAATTTAAAGAATTAACAATAATTCATTAAAATTCTTTACTGGCATATGAAGATATATTACACATGGTACATGTGATGTAAATGTGCCTGATTTGTTAAAAGGCATTATGAATGGGGAATTTATTTACTTGAAAACATTATGCACAACTCTATTTCCATGCTAAAATCACTTTTCTACCAATTGTCAGATTGTGGATGTTTTGATACACTTTATATTATATTTGTCGTACATGCTAAATAGAGAATTTGTATATTCAAGGAGTTGGAATTAGTAATGTCGCTGCAGGAATCAGATGCAACGTCACAGTTGATTTGTGTAACAAAATAGACTATCCCATAAAAATTGCATTTATATGTCCTTAATCTTGGAGATTCAGTAATGAACTAAAATTTCCCATACAAAATGTACAGACATATATAGTTAGAAATGTGATGTTTTTGGATGTTAAATAAATTTTGCACTGAAGGCATCAAATAATAATGGCATTTTTGCTAAGGTTTTAAATGTGAGGTAAGAGACTTGTAATATTTTCCTCCTTTATATATGGACTTCGAGTATGAAATTTGAGTAAATTACAAAACTTAATTTGACCCACAGTCCCTCTTAAAGGATATATTTTACCATAAGATCTACTTCAAAATGTTTTGGTTGAGTTTTTGATGGCATGGGCATGAATTAACTGAGAATTTAAATGTTGTTATTTAGCTTCTCTAACAGAGATAAAACACTTCGTTCGAGAGGAATATTGTCCCGAATAGTTCAGGACAATCTTTCTGGAAAAATATACAATTGTTTTTTTGGCAGGTAGGATAAGCTGAACTGAAAACAAAAACTTGCGAGAAATACGGTAACGGGCTAGTCATGCTAGTTGTTAGAGCTGCATAACAGCAATCTCATCGATTATGACGTCAAATTGAAGTGCAGATTATTTCAGTACCGTCGCCCTGGAGCCATCGGCCAAGCTTTCAGTTATCCGTCGGTAACATCAAAACAAAACAAACAAAACATATTTTGCACTCCAGTCTGTAGTATTGTAGAGGATAAAAATGCTAACTTGTGGTTTACTTTGGAAATCACTCAATACTCTTTACTAAAATGCAATAATGAACCTTGTCGGCCTGCATTTAATTGTGATATATGTATTTAACCATTATGAACTGACTGCCACATGGCCTGAAGCGCATACACTAACTTAGCAGAGTGCAACCCATTATGCAATTATTAAGCATTCCTCAAGCACCATTTGTGTGTTTTAAGTTTTAACTAAAATTAAAAGAGTACAATGTATACAGTGCAGTGCATAGAATGCAAGGTCTCAAATCAGTTTTACCTACCTCTCTCACCCAAAAATCAGCATATTGCTAATTTTTTCTTTAAGAGTGCACGGTACGCCAACGATGGCAGCCATACTGACAGCCTCTGTAAAAATGCAAATATAGCAACCCAATCAGTTTAAACAAATATTTTAGGCCTATTGTTTTTTAGAATATGTATATACTACTTATTAGCTTAGTTTCTTTATGAAATATTTTTGGAAAGAACCTGGCTTTCTGAAAAACCAAACTACAAACAAAAAGTTTTATTGGATATCAACTGGTAAGCGCCAAAATGCCACTCGAAAGAAAAAAAAATTGGAAATAACAGTGCAAAGGTAAAATTGATGAGGCAGACATTATCTCGTTAACAGTAATATATATCCTTATTTATCAATCCATTTTTTTAGTTCAGGTCCCAAAGCTTGGTAAAATCACTTTTTATAATTAAACTAAGCAATCATTTCCACTTACATGAGGGTTAGTTGTAGGATACCCTGCGACTCTTGGTCATCACGTTGGAGACCATGTCGTCGTCCAAGGCCTGCTTCAGAGTAGCTGCCGGCTCTTTCTTTGACCACTGCTAAACTTGATCGATTTACACCGCCATACTTTTTTGTAGACCCGCATCCAAGCGACCTGTCTTTGATGTTCTCTCCACCGGCGAATTTCGCTCTCTGGCTGGTTAACTTCAACTCGCTGGCGAACCCGCCGGCTGAACTCGCTGGGCGACATAACCGCCGGGCGTAATCTCGCTGGCGAACCCGCTGCGAATCTCGCCGCTTAACTTCGCTGGCTAACCGCTGGCGACCCCCACACCGCTGGCGTAACTCTCGCTGGCGAATGCCCCGCTGGCGGTCTCGCTGGCGAACCGCTGGGCGAATCTCGGCTGGCGAACTTCGCCGGGCGCACCCGCTGGCGAACTTTCTCCGCTGGCGTAACTCGCGCAACTCCTCGCTGGGCGAATCTCGCCGCGAATCTCGGGCTGGCGAATCCTCGCTGGGCGAATCTCGCCGGGCGAACCGCTGGCGACCTCGCTGGTTAACTCTTCGCTGGCGTAACTGCCGGGGAATTCGCTGGCTGGCGCACCCGCTGGCGCACCCGCTGGCGAACCGCCGGCGTAACTGCCGGGTTAACCGCTGGCGAATCCTCGCTGCTGGCGTAACACCCGCTGGCTAACTTCTCGGCTACACCCCGCTGGGCGAATCGGCCACCGGCGACCGCTGGCGAATTGCTGGCGACCGCTGGCGTAATTCGCTGGCGTAATCTCGCTGGCAGCAATCTCGCTGGCGAATCTCGCTGGGCGAATCTCGCCGGGCGAATTTCGCTGGCGAACGCGCTGGCGAATTCGCGTTGGCGAATCTCGCCATGGCAACTCGCTGGCGAATCTCGCTGGCGACCGCTGGCGAACCGCTGGCGAATTTCGCTGGCGAACCGCCAAGCGACACCCGCTGGGCGCAATTCGCTGGCGACCCGCTGGCGCAATCTCTCGCTGGCGGCGAATCCCCGCTGGCAACCCGCTGGCGTACCGCCAAGGCGAATCTCGCCGGGCGAATTTCGCTGGCGAATTTTCGCTGGCGTTAATCTCGCTGGGCGTAATTCTCTCGCTGGCGAATCTCGCCATGGCGACTCGCTGGCGAATTGCGCGACCCCGCTGGCGACCGCCGCGACCCCGCTGGCTAATCACCGCTGGCGAATTTCGCCGCTGGCGATTTCTCGCTGGCGCATCTCCCGCTGGCGAATTTCGCTGGCGAACCCCGCTGGGCGCACCTCGCTGCGTAATCCGGCTGGCGTAATTCCCCGCCAAGGAATTTCGCTGGCGACCTCTTCGCCGGCGAATCTCGCTGGCACCTCTCGCCGGCGACTTCGCTGAACTCGCGGTATTCGCCTGGCGAATCTCGCTGGCGGCTGCTGGCGAATTCGCTGGCGAATTGCCGGCGCGATCTCGGCTGGCGTACCGCGCTGGCGAATCTCGCCGACAACGCTGGGCACCGGCGAATCTTCGGCCAAGGCGAACCCTCGCTGGCGAATTCGCCGCACCGCCGCTGGGTTAACTTCGCTGGCGAACCGCTGGCGAATTCGCTGGCGAATCTTCCCGCCGGGCGATAATCTTCGCTGGCAACCCGCTGGCGGGCTTAATTCCCTGGCGCAATCTCGCCGGGGCGAATTCCTCGCTGGCGAATTTCCCGCTGGCGACCCGCGCTGGCGAATTTTCGCTGGCGACTTCGCTGGCGAATCTCGCTGGCGGTTCCCGCTGGCGAATCTCGCTGGCGAATTTCGCTGGAATCTCGCCGCCGGCGAATTTCGCTGGCGACGCTCGCTGGCGCACCGGGCTGGCGAATCTCGCCGATGGCGACTTCGCTGCGCGATCTCTCGCTGGCGACCGCCGGCGGCACTCGCTGGCGAATCCCGCTGGCGGCGAATCTCGCTGGCGACCCCGCCGGGCGAATTCGCTGGCGTATTGCTGGCGACCGCTGGCGACCGCTGGCGAACCGCTGGCGTAACTCGCCATGCACTCTCGCCGGGCGAACCTCGCTGGCGAATTCGACGCCTGGCGCAATTTCGCCTGGGCGAATCTTCGCTGGCGAACCCCGCTGGCGATGAACCCCGCTGGCGCATCCTCGCTGCGAACCGCTGGCGAATCGCTGCCCGCTGGCGAAACTTCGCCGGGCGAATCTCGCTGGCGCAATCCGCTGGCGACCGCTGGCAATCTCGCTGGTGTGGCGACCGCTGGCGTAATCTCGCTGGCGGTTCGCTGGCGAACTTCTCTGCCGGGCGACCCCGCTGGGCGAACTTTCGCTGGCGAATCCGCCGGGCGTAACTGCTGGCGAATCTCGCTGGCGCACCTCGCTGCGAACTTCGTCAAGAACGCCGCCGCCGCTTTCATGGTTTTTTTGAAAAGTTACAATTTTGTACCACAGTGGGTCTTGAACCCATCTGGGTACTTTTCAGTTTATCTCACAGGGTTACAACTTATGGGTTAACCAGTTCAGCCACTTTGGTCACCCACCACCACCCCTGTAAAATTTCTAATATATACAATTCTCAAAGTCTTCTAGGAGAGTGTTTGTGAAAAGGAAAACAGAACTTCGGACCACGGTGGGGTCTTTTGAACCCATCTGGGAAATTTTAGGTTTCCATCTCGCCAGTGGGTTAACCAATTCAGCTACCACTTGGTCGTCGCCGTACCACGTCTGCGGAATTTTAACATATATAAAACCCCAAAGTCTATACTTGGGGGAAATTTAGCAACTCTTCATCTGGAAGTCAGTTCAATGGATATGGACTTAAAAGAAATGGAACAGTAATCATATGTCTACTTACTAATATATAAACATCTATATTAAGAAAGAGTTCATAATTATGGACACTAGTGTTAACACATTAAAGGTCCCAGGAAGAGTCAAATTATGCTGTTTATTTTCTTTTGTTATTTTATCAATTGATATGGAATAAAAAACAATTTACGTTTAATTTTGTCTGGATTGGGCTAATTATTTTTACTGATTTTTTACAAAAATTGCCCTCAATCTAATTTCTCAACAGCTGCCCAAACGTGCGGTGGCGCTATCTGTCGACGTAGACCTAGGCGGAAATTCGGAACTTCTCGTGTTGAATAAATCCTAAGCTCCAATGTTAGGGACCCAATGTTGCCACTCGTGTTTAGTTGCTCCATGGTTAAACCGTGGGATTATAAAAGGGTTTTAATCAGTGCAACGTACACATGTACAGTGTATGTGCACACGACTTGCAAGTTGTATAGGTAAACATAGACCGTATAGCACCGATAAATCTGTACCGTAGGTTTCACCGTAAAATTCGAAGCGCAAGGCGCCCTGTCGAATCAATGGCATGGATACACATGGCCAGGAGTCATTGGTGAATTGTGTAAGCCGTCGTTATGACCGTTTCAAAACATAATTCTGCACTGATGATTTTGGAAAACAAGATCCAAAAATCACACACACATAATTAACATTGTCAAAGAATCATTAATGGACATCTTCAGTGACTTCCACATATGAAACGACATTTTTAGCGTTAATGGTAGCAAGTGTAAATAATCGACCCCTAACGTTAGCACAATACCTATTGCTTGTGGGCATCGCACATATGTAAGTTACACGGAAAACACAAAGCCAACTTCTACCCTGAGACTTTCGCTTCAACAAAGCTACTCTTTTCTTTCTCTGACGTTTCTTGGCCTTCTGACCTTAAGGAAATATTGTTGGCACTGCATCAGGCGCAGCATGGCTTTAAATCTCATGCCAAACTGGCTCTGGAGCCCCCCTGGTCAAAGCATGTTGGCTCAAAGTGAAAGTATCATTGAGTGCTCCGTTGGTCCTGACCATTTCTGCCCTGGTCAGCTTCACACCTCGCCGTCCAAATTCGCTCAGCTGTATTTAGGTCTGTGGAAATTTGGTGAAGGCTGACACTTTCCTTGTGGTGTAGTTAAGTACACCCAGCAACAACACACCTACAAGGCATTTCCCAAAATGTGGATACTCTACTAAATTTAGCTGAAAAGAAGATTCAATTATGACACATCAACTTCATCCAACTTCAGTGGTTTTGAGTAATGACTTGACTGGAAACTTCATCGCAGTGCAAAAAGCTGGAACTTCATAGGTCTGCCGGGCGTCACGTGATTTGCGGGATTATAATAGAGATAATGAGGAGGTAGGGGAGGGAGGCGGCGCGCCCTCTAATTTTAGAATTTATTTTTTTTAATGTGCAAAGGGGCGGGGATAAATAGACAAATGAGAGAATATATGTTCCAATAGGTGTTACTTTATTGTTTTTCACTGTTAAAAATTTCTCATTTCCTAGGACCTTTAAATAAAAAAGAGAGGTATATAATTAAACTCAAATACAACTATTTGCAAGCACAGCAAGTGGTTCTAGTGGGTTAGACTCTTTGACTAATAAGTAGGAGGTCCTGAGAGTTCCAAGCTCAATGTTTTTATATTTTATTCTGACTGATGTCATTCTAAGGTTTATATTCATATGTTTATAATTAAACTCAAACGCATAAGTGTCCCAAACGACAGCAAGTGGTCTACTGGATACTAATGTTGACTTGAAGGGCAGGAGGTCCCAGGGTTCAAACCCAGTGTGGTAAGTCCTTTTTTTTTTACTCTCTGGACCAGATGTCATTTCTAATTAATTAAATTCCAACACTACTATTATCTTAAGCTCAGCTAGTAGTCTAGTGGATAAGACTTGACTTGTAAGTGGAGGTCTTCAAGTTCGAGCCTCAGCATGTCCTAGGCTCGAGTTCATAGTATTTTTATATTTATTCTGATCTGGATGCTACATTCTAATGTTTATGTCAAAGATTTATAACAAACTCAAACACAAATGTCATAAGGACGGAAAGTGGTCCGTTACTTAGTGGATAACATACCTCTTGGCTTATAAGCTAGGAGGTCCTGAGTTCAATCCCAGGTGTTTTTTATTTTTATTCCTGATCTGATGTCATTCTAAGGTCCTGCAAATTTCAAGCCCAGTGATTTTATTTTATTCCGACTTAGCAGCTGTATGAAATTAAGCCCAGACCTAATTGTAGCCTTCGTATAATTAGGGCTACATCAAAAAAATTAGTTGAGCGTCCTTTTTTTTCGCTGGGGGTGGGGGTGGAGGTGTGTTTTTTTTTTTTTTTTTTTTAACTGAGTTTTTGGACATAAAGAAAATATGAACAAAAAAAATAAAAAATCATCAGAATCACTATAAAACAGGGGATTTTTGTGGTTTTTAAAATGTTTACTTGTTTTGTTAAAACCCATTAACTCCTAGACTTCAGCAGTACCGCGTGTGTATCATCAGACAATGGCTCCCCAGTCAACTTGCCTTGCTGTCTGAAAACTCCCACGTAAAATCCAAATCGAAACATTTGCTCGATATAGACTTCCATGCGTTGACGTCATCACGCCGCCATCTTAGAGGTAAACGATGATGAAACAATGGAAAACGCACATCTATACACGCGCGGCACACAGATTGGGGCCAACGAGCAACCTTTCTTTTTGGACCCCAGTGCCGAGGGCGCGCCCTACTCAAAATGACGTCATGTGCATAAGGTCATTGCACGCAAACCAATCTCTTCACTGTCGATTCACGGAATAAGGCTGCCATTATGACCGACAATAGGCATTTTTACCTGGGAAAATCCACACGAAAGCGAGTAGTACGGGGATTAAAATATGAATGGTTGACTGTACAGCATGAAAACACATGTGAACCGGAGTTAGATGAAGTTCTTTGTGCTAAAGGTCTGGTTCCCCCGCCTCGACATAAACGAGTGAATATACGGGAATCAGTGCACGACAGATTTATTAGGACCAAATCCACCGTCATATTTTTTTTTCGTACCATCGCTTTGCAGCTTTGGGCTCCCATAGCGAATGTGTAATACGAAAAAATCCATGCCGTGAGATCGAAACCAGTGGATCGGGGTTTGACGCTTCGCATAATATAACGTGCGCGGCGCAGAATGGAGCCAAATTTGACTGAAAAGATCGTTGAAAAATGCCGTTCTATGATTTTTTTTTTAATTAATTTAAAAGCAAGGGGTCGGGGGAAGGTTCTTTCGTAGGGTCGGGTGGGGACGATCAACAATTTTTTTTGGCCTTATGAAAATATGATTTAATACCCAAAATACTAATTTGTACCTGATGTGAGATACCAATTGCATACCTTATGAGATTCCAACCGTATAATCCATATTACTATATTGCAACAAAGTACTCAACCGTCATGTGTAAAGGAGGTTGGTTATAGGATGGGAATTTTAATTGTTTCTTTTGTATGATACCCTGGTGGATATCGTCTGGTCTTAAGGGGTGCGGTTGGGAACTACGATGCATGCAGGGTGATATGACGTATTCTTTATTCGTATTAAGGGAAAAACGTTTGATTAAAGACATTATAGTTTGTGAATTTTAAGGGACAACATCGTCATGATCAGAGCACATTTTCATCAGGATATGGAGTCGAAGTGTTCTAGCTTTAAAGATGACACAAATAACTAAAAATTACTGGTTCATTTATGCAACAGTAACGATAATAGCGACCGCATGCCAGTCAACTCTGCCTCCTGGGGCAAACTCTGCCCCTTACACAATCTCGCCCTTACAAACTCGCTGCCCTGGGCTTGGTGCAATCATCTTGAGCCACATACCACACATAACGGAACATTCTATTTTGCTGTCGCTGAAGTGATCTCCATCTGTGGCACAACCTCCTCGTTATTGATCATTTGAAGACAGGCTCAATTCCATTGATATTATTTCATCTAATCTAATGATTGAAACATAAATCTGTGTCGATTTTGTTCAGCAGTGAAAGTGAACTAATCCTGGTAATTGTGCACCACATCAAGACAGTGGTGCTCAATGGGATGTTTGACCCTTGGAATGGTAACTCTAAGGTATCATTGAAAGCACATAGCTTCTGCTTTAAGATGATACCATGCTTTTTGCTGGTAAACATATATAGTCTGGCAGCATATTACCCTTTAAAGTTGGATTACCTTTAAAAACACACTGTATAATAAAAAATATAGAAAATATTTCAAAATTAATAAAAATATAAGGACCCTCATTGGGCCAGGTCAGCAGTGACCATTGAGGCCGGCACGCAATATCCCTTTTACATTGATACCCAATACAGTGCCTGGCCAAACCATCTGACCACTCAGAAAACTGGACCATTACATTTGGGGCGTTTTTAACAGTATGTACACTGTATATATGACAATAATAATATTAAAACATTAATAACAAATATAAGGACCCCAATGGCTGGTCAAGGTAAGACCATTGAGGTAATCCTCGGGTCATCCTCTTTACATTGATAACACCACAAACAGTGCCCGGGCCAAAAAAGTGGTCTGGACCACTAGAAACTGACCATTACAGCATTTGGGCGTTTTACTAGCATGTACACTGTATATAAGGACAATAAAAATATTAAAAAAATTAATAAAATATAAGGACCCCTAAATGGTCATCATCGTGACCTTGAGGTCTACTTCCTGGGTCATCCTTCATACATTGATACCAACAGTGCCACAATAAAAGGGTTCCTGACCACTCAGAAACTGACCATTTATTTGGGGCAAGTTTTTAACAGTATGTACCTCCTGTACATAGTAAATAATTTTTAAAATTAAAAAAAAACATAATATGACCCCATTGGCTGGGTCAAGGTGATCTATTGAGGTCACCCCTTGGGTAATCCTCTTTACATTGACAACTCAATAGTGCTCCGGCCAAAATGGTCTCACCACTAGAAAACCGACCATTAAGATTTGGGGTGTACAGCATGTACACTGTATATACGGACAACAACAATATTTAAAATTAATAAAAATATAAGGACCCTCAATGGCCGGGTCAAAGATGATCTATTGAGGTCCATCCTTGGGTCATCCTCTTACATTGATACCTAATAGTGCCCTGGCCAAAATGGTCTGGACCACTCAGAAACTGACCATTGCATTTGATTGGGGCGTTTTTAACGCATGTACACTGTAAGGACAATAAAATATTAAAAATTAATTAAAATATAAGGACCCTAATGGCCGGGTCACAGGTGACCTTTTGAGGTCATCCTTGGGTCATCCTTCATACATTGTTACTATACTCTTACATATTCATGATCGAGAAAGCCGAATTCTCACCGGTCCATTCACCGCTCACGTGCCAGATGCTATTTTTTGTTGTTTACCCGGCGTCCGCGAGTATTCATAACAGGGTAAATACGCATGCAGTAGTGCGTAGTCGACTGTCGCCATCGGGGAACAGTCCCGGCGGGGAAATAGTCCTGTCCTGATCTGTTCCCGCATCCGGGGAACATGCCAGCGGGGAACAGTAGTATGCACGCGCGAATATCGCCTTTTAGCCAGCTTAGCTAGGCTAGCCACGTTACGGTCACATACGAAAAGACATGGCGGCACACGTAAAATGTAAATTCGCGTTTTATTCCACAGTGGCTTATATTGGCAACCTTTTCCTTTGTTTTATTGTAATGGCCATATACTGAATATATGGCGGAGTAGGTAGTAATGAGATATAACATGAAAGGAGCCAGGACAGTTTGATTATTTTTCGGTTGAGTTGAGAACCACCGGCTTCGCCCTCGGGAACCAGTTTCTCAAACTCTCCAATACCTCGGGAGCTAATAATCGACCGGTCCACCCTCAAACCATGTTATATCTGTATAATACCCAACAGTGCCCGGCCAAAAGGGTTCACCACCCCATCAGAAACTGGACCGAATGCAATTGTCCCATAGACATGCATTAAATCGGAATGTCAAACCAGTAACCGTTACTTGTTTGATATTGAATCGTCAAACGTCAAATATAATCAACTTCACGCCGCATATAAAACCATCATCCCTTCCCTTCTCACTGGTCCCTACCTTCTACAGTTGAGTTGACAGGTCGCCGCCGGTGCAGCAGCAGGACTTTTTCAGTGGGTGGGGGGCATAAATTATTTTGGCAGTGGGGGAATGTAGGGGTTATGGGGTTTTTATCCTTTCTTTTCTTTTCTGTTTTTTTGGGCAATATGATGATTTTTCGTGGGGCACCTGGGGGGCCATCCTGTGGGGAAATTCCGTACCTTCCGTAGGGACTTCGTAGCTACGCCGCTGGCCTACGTTAACGTTAGGCCTACAAGTTACGCCTGATTTTCTACAACATGTTCCTAGGTTCAGCTTACTTGATTTGGTAGGAATCCTTAAAATAAAACAAGAAAAGATTTTTCTTACCTTGCTTTGTAAGCGAAGGGAAGTGGACGACCGATCTGCCTCAGGGACGATTTCAATGACGCCCCAAGCAGCAGCAGTGACATATGTGTATAGCGAATACGCGCACCACTCACGCAAGGAGCACCACGCATGCCTAACTCTTTATCGCGTAACTTTTCTTTTTTTTGTGGAAAATTACCAACTTACTTGACTGTTTTTGAGCGGGATAACTTTAGGCGGAAAATGATCTAGTCCATTTAAATCATCTGGTCCGTCATGTCAATTTCTTTTTTCATAACTTAGACCAATCTAAAGATAGCTTCAAAACCATTAATTATGACCAATGCGTAGTCAGAAGAATAACAAATGGCTGTCAGAAGTTAAATCGCTGACTATTCTTGGTTAGTCTTTGCAATATTAAGATTAGGTCCTGCATGAAAATTGATTATTAGTCATAGACTTGGGACTAGGGCAAACTTAGTAATTTTGGACGAATTTACAGGGCTCAAACGACTATTAACCAATTTTTACAAGTGTAGGCCAATACAACCTCGCTGTTCGGCAAACTAATGCATGACCGCAGAAGGGAGAACAGCAATTTATTTCTCGCAGTTATATTGCTGCGTTATAATGTTATGTTATTCATAGGTGATATCAAGTATAACTTCATACTGTTGTCACTTTTTTCAGCTTGTTGTCCATCTTGGTTGATTCTCTCTGTCTCATACAGTAGTGGAATTGCAGTTTTCATAAGCCCAACACCCGGTCGAAGCCACACAGCCTCAATGACAACTCACCAATGACATGTTTGCCTAATCTGAATAAGAATCTGAATCAGACTGGTTTGAACTTCAGAATAAAGGCTGCCGCACCGAGAAAAGTTACTTTAACCTTCCAACCCTCGTCCCCAGCGCTTGAGCAGTATATCGGTATTCGTCGGATCACCGAGTGCCTTCACCGTAGAACGGGAATGATTTCAATATCCACAAATCTTGGATATGTAAAATTCTGTTCTGCAGCCGATGTGTTTTGGCTTTAAAGTCTGATAAATGCTGCTACAGAAGCGGAGAGCCAACTAACTCAGTTCAAATCCTATGCAATCAGTGATAGATATTTAATTGCCATACTATCTAAGTATTCCTTTTTCCCCACAAAAATGAATCATAAAAAACAATTGACGTGTTCAAAAATATATACTTTAGGAAAATGATATTATGAACATAAAATTGTTTCAAGCAACGATATTATTTTATTGCCCCAATCAGCATTGCAGAAATTATTCCTCCACACCATTAGGGTCTATAGTGAGAACGAGGTACACCTCTGGGATGAGGTAACATATATAATGCGACGTTATGTTAACATGGCCGGTGATGTGATGAATCAGCCAGGGGGGCCAACACGTTTGTACAGTGTGTTGTTGTCCTCTCTTTCGGCTGCTCTCCGTTATAGGAATGCCATGCGACGCGATCATGATCGCATATTTGACGGGTATAGGTTTATGCTGGATGCCCTCCCCTGACGCAACCCTCCCATTTATCCGGGCTTGGGACCGGCACCAAGCATGTACCTGGCTTGTATATCACCAGTGGCTGGGAAGGTTCACCTGGCCGCGCAGCAATTATGGTAAAGTGTCTTACTCATGACACAAGCACCATGGTCGCGGCGGCAAGCAACTCGAACCCATTGAAACACTCTGGACGACCAGCCATCCAGAACACAAATCCGGATGCACCAAACCGCTCGGGACCACAGCACTCTGGGCACAATGTTTGTACAGTGTGTGCGGTCTCATTAATGCACTGTAAACTATGTATAACAATGCCCTACGGGCCGTCTAGTCCAAATGCACACCATAACCCAGAGATATTGAAAGGATCAAAAAATAGTAGAAAATGCATTAAGATTGTTTAGGATTAATTTAATATGGAAATGTATTTGCTCAATATATAAATTTATGACGAACAGTACCATGCGGATGTTATTATATGCCTTTTACGTCCTTTAGGCGCCTCTAACGGTGATCTAATTGACAATTTTGTTGTGAAGGAATTCTTAAGGCAAAATTTGGATGAAAATTAAGGGAACTTATGGGGGAAAACACTATTTTGGACCAAATATGAGGAATAAATACCACAGGACTTTTAGTGATTGTCCATTTTTATGGGGAAAAACAATTTGTTCAGTTCATATTAGTTTGTACAGCTTACCCCTCAAAACTGCTCTGGCTACGCCACTAATGTCAGTTTCGGCAAAGTTGACTTCTACAACTTCCCAAAGAAAATGCTCGCTAGGAAATTGGAGATATTATTTGTCTAAAAGTGCCGACTTGGTAGATGGCTGAGAAAATTATTTGGTCTGACAGGTTGTCCTTTTCGAGAAAACATGAATAAATATTCAAATCTGAAATGGATCATCGGACGGTGATTCATTTCCACATAATTTGAACGCATTTTCACAATTCTTTTTCCTCAAAGTACTGTTTGCTGTGACACAATGTAGAAATTCTCTTTAACGACACAACGAAGTAAGCTACAGGTATATACTCATAGGTTGGTTTCTGTACATATCTCTGGGTTCATAATACATTGTATGGATACATTCAGTGGTTTCAATGGTTTATACTGCATTTAATAACCGTATATTATAACAACATTGTATACAGGTTACAAACATTGGCCCCTAGCTGAACTTCTCAGCTATGGTCATCACATCGCCGGTTAACAAACATTTCATTATTGTTATCTTTAGTAAGATCATGAACAAACTCTTTCCCAAGGTTGCATACCTCGTTCTCACCTATAGACCCTGGTGGCAAAGTGGATTTCCGCAATGCTGACAATAATAAAATAATATGCAAAACCATTTTAAATATTACCAATAGAAAACTAAACCTTTAAACATTCTTTTGTAGGTCATAATATCATGCCTAAATTATATATTTTTGAACACTTCAAATGTTTTATGGTTCATTGTGTATTGGAGTAGAAGAAAATAATGCCAAATTATGACGAAATATGGGGATATCTACCCACAGTGCATAGGATTTGAACTGAGTTAGTTTAGTCCCAGTTTTCCTACTCACTTGATCTCCTATAGAGATCAGCAAGTTCTTACTACAGCAGCTGTGTATCAGACTTAAAACCAACATCGGCTTCTTTGATCTGTAAATTACTACATCCAAGATTTGCGGATATGCTGGAAACCGGTCCCTTGGGAGAGCACTCAGGGATCGACGAACTTTACTAATGCAGCTCAGGGAAATCAGTGGTGGACGAGGTTGGATTTTAAAGGAATTAAAGGAAATTTCTCTCTATTCAGAGAGAGTTCAAACCAGTCTGATTCAGATTCAGATTAGGCCTGTAAGTCATTGGTGTTATCAGCAAGAATGATTTTGACCGCTGTCGTTGGCTTGTGAAAACTGCAATTTCAACTCGAACTGTGACTTATCGAGGAATCAAACCAAGATGAACAACAGGCGAAAACTACATACAACACTTATGCGCTGGTTGAGTTACAACCGCGTTTCAACTCAGTATGCTTCTGATCGTTCTTCAGGAGAATATGCGGTCTGCATATTCTATTATTAAAAACAGACATATTCAAAGTTATCTTATCCGTCCAGTTGCAGTTTGAAAGCTAGCTATGCATTTTGCAAATCAGAGCGCAACCCTCATTGTGACT
>CM055837.1:2879147-3038097 GCA_029582265.1 Zoroaster sp. YZ-2022 | reverse complement strand
GAACTTTACTTAAGTGAAGAGTTGATTCTTTTGGAGATTGGAGGAATATAATAAAAGTACTGGCTGTGAAATGTTCCAAGACTACCAACAGTTTATCCTGTAAATTCATTGAATTATTTGGTGTTGAATGACCCCCTTACGCTCCAAAGCGTTTCACTACAAATGGTAACACGGATGGGGTCGTGTAAAATTTTGATGGTGCTGGAGTGCCGTTTCATGCCGAGTGTTACACAAGTGGACTGTCGCCATTGCTTTAGTGGTACACCGAGTGCTGTGTTAGTGGACTGAACGTGAAGTAACCTATTCTGTGTCCATCCAAGACAGTTTTGTGCGTGCAGTGGTTTCGCACATTCGTCGAGCTTGAGAGTTCAGCGGAGGATAACTGGGGATTGACACGACCACATCGAGTTACCGTCGGTGAGAAGGCCAATGTAGGGCTAAGTGGCGGCTTGGACTTGGCTGAGGGCACGCAGGGTGCCAGTGACTGCTACTATCAAGTGTCGGTGTTGAGCGCAATTTTTGAAGATGCGCAGTTTTTAAATTTGCGCGCGCAATTTTTAAAATCTGCGCGCACGCATTTTTTGAAAATCAAGTTTGCGTGCGCAAATTTAAATTGCGCGCCACGGACACGATATGCTATTTATACTGACACGAACTACATGGTATTGGTAGACATGAATTTAACGTCGGCGTCAGATGCATGGCGGCCAATGTTTTAGTAGAGAAAATTAATTGTTTTAATTTCCAACAAATTAGGGAACGAGAATGACAATTCCTGTGTACAAAAAGAAACAATGGGCAGCACGTTGATCGATCGCGATCACTATACAGGGTGTCCCCATAAAAAGTATACCGAGATCAAAATTACTGTAATGGCAAAACTACTTTATATAATTATGGGAAAGAGAAATATATCTCTAGAAAGGGCAGAATGTCCTCTTTGCAATGGTATACAGCTTGTGATGTTATTGACACAGATGAGTGAACACATTAGACAGATGTTAAAGGGTTACTGAAAAGCAGGACTGTGACAAGTTTGCATATTTGAACAACAAATCTCAACCATGCAAGTGTGCAGAATACCAAATGCCTTTGTTTTTCAACACATTCTTGAAAACAAGGAATGTACCTAAAACAATGTAATCTGCTTTGTTTTCCTACTTACCTCAAAAAGTTTAATGTGCAGGTTTTTAAAATGCTTTTTGGACCTTTGTTATTCAAATGTGCAAACTTGTCACAGTCCTGCTTTCAGTACCCTTAACATCTGTCTAATTTGTTCACTCATCTGTGTCAATAACATCACAAGCTGTATACTACATTGAAAGAACATTCTGCTAAGATATATTCTCTTTCCCATATATAAAATAGTTTGCCGTACAATATTATCTCGGTATACTTTATGGAGACACTCTAACTGACCAACATTGCCCTTTTGCAGTCCAAAATTTACATTCTGAAATAATATATATTTTTTTCAAGGATCCCCCTTTTTGACTCATCTTAACAAAGATATTAGAACAAAATAAAATTCCCATTGAAAATCATAACGACAATGGCAATTTCGGACTGCAGGAAAAAAAAAACTAGTCGGACTTCAGATTATAAGTTATAACGTCCCCACACGTTCAAAAATACGGGCAATAGCCTTTCCATTTTTGATAAACAAACCGCACTGGTGTATGGGCGGCCAAAAGTTACAAACACTTGAATTTGTTGTTAACAGAAATTGTGATCCAAATCAAAATGTTAGACGAATCTTTTGAAAGGTAAATGCATCATCTTATTTATTTGCTTGTTCCTAATACTAGATTGAGTACTGTTTTAAATATTTTCTAACATTTTTGCAAAGGTTTGTCATTCTGTTTTTGTTTTACGTACTGGTTTTCCGTACTTTGCAAAACCTTGAATATCAGCATCCCTTGTCAAGCGCTTGTCACAAGAAATTTAGAACTTACAGTTCGTGTGCAACCCTGGTGACTCGACTATCTACGTAAGTTTCGAAGCAAAAATAACACTTCAGACAGAAATTAGGATCCTCTAGAACGCTACTTCGACCTTACCCTATTACCCCATTGGAGGTAAAATCGATTTCTACGGCAAGTATTTCACGGTGGTGGTCAGAATTATGTATGAATAATAAAGAATGCGCGACTTTCAAAAATTGCGCTCCAACTCTCTTGCGCAAATTTTAAATTTACTCTGGTAATCAAAGTTTGCGTTTTTAAAAATTGCGCAGCGCGCATTTTTTTTAAAATGCGCGCCTCTGAAGATTGCGCTCAACATCGGCGATCATCCAGAAGGCAATTTGTGGCAGTACTGCCGGCAGGACCACAGCAACGTGAAAGGCAGTTGTCAAGGAGAGACAAGACCAGTTGGTAGGATCAGCTAGTGAGCTAGGCTGTCATGATAAATGATTAGTTTTGATGAACAATTTGGAACATCACATCACAGCACCTGATGTTGCACAAGATTATGCAGTAATTTTATTGTGCATTTTGATTGTATGATATATATTGTTTAACTTTGTATATCTTGTAGGCCTTATAAGGTACATGTACATCGAGGTGACACACGTGCATGTAGATTGCCTGTAGTTGTTTTGCATTCATAGTTTTTTTTGGGGGGACGGTCTGTGTGGTGTAGTGGTAGTTTTATTTTACTTAGCTAGAGTAATATGCAATATGGCTACCTCGGAGGAAGGTGCGTTGGTACAACTGGTGTCGGACCTGTCTGATGCATTGAAGCAGAGCAGTGGTACCAGGGAAAGGCCAATTAAGCTTGATAGGTTCAAGGGGAAGCCAGTGAGTTCTGTAGACCCAACCCTCAGAGAGTGGTTGGATGAGGTTGACATTTATTGTCGACAATGTAACATCCAAGAAAAGGATAAGGCTCAGGTTGTGGTGGATCATTTAGCGGGGTCTGCTCGTATTGAAGTTAAAAGCCGAGAGGATGTCACGTCTGACTATGCTCTTCTGGTAAAGCTACTGCATAACCAGTTTGGGAGAGGGGAAACTTTGCAATCACTGCAAAAGGCGTTTTTCGAGAGGGGACAACTCGAAGATGAGAACCTTATGGAGTTCTCCCGCGGCTTGTTGAGGCTCTATGACAGAATTTTGCACATTGCTCCTGAAGGGGAAAGGGAATTGCTAAAGCGTTTGAGAGAAAACCCTGATAGGGCAGTTTGTGGCTGGGGCGCGGGGTCAGAGTGCACGCTTTGAGCTGAAAAGGCTCCAGCTGGCTGACACAAGACAAAGTTTCAACCAATTTCGGGACAAGGCCTTTGAATTGTTCAGGGATTATGAAAACTCAACCAGGGTCAAGCATGGCCAAGTCCGCCAGTTGGAGGCCTCATTTATGGGAGTGAGTGTTGATGTTGACGAGGCAAAGGCAAATGTCAGTACAAAGATTACATGCGCAGCGAATTGTGTGGACCCTATGCAGCAGCAATATTCAGCGATGATGAAATCTATGGGGGATATGCAGGTACAACTCAACAAGCAGCAGGAACAAATTACGTTCTTAATGCAGTGCATGCTGCGCACGCAAGCGCAAAATCAATCTGTACCGAGAGGGAGTGTCCAGGGAGGTGTAACCAAATAATCAGTGTGATTTGTTACAACTGTAAAGGAGCCTGGTCATATTAGATCACAATATCCTCTCCTGGTGAGAAAAACCACAGGAAGCTCAACAGTTTATCGGGGGGCACCAGATGGTACAGGGACAACCGGAGGGGAAAGAGCAGTTAAACTAACTGCCTCCATCGCCTGCGGCCGGGTGGTGGGGGAGGGTCAAACAAGGGCCAAGTCCAGTATGAGATCATGTAATGAGGGGGTTACGGCGCCTGACCTGTCTGCGGATGAGTTGTTAGCTAGTTTAGTTAAGGAGAGCCCTAGGGCTGAAGTCATATTGGCTGGGGTACCAGTCACATGCATTTTAGATACAGGCGCCGAAACGTCCCTCATAAGTGCCTCTTTTTATCAGGAACATCTGGCAGACAAACTGAGCGGGGTGTACGGTGTGGCGGGGTTGGAGGTTCCAATCGCTGGGTACATACACGTTCCTCTCACTGTTTTTCACAAAACTGTTGAGGCGCACTTCTTGGTGGTGAAAGATTCATGCAATGAAGGGTTGTTGAATTCAAAGAAAAGTCCAATACTGTTAGGATGTAATGTCCTGGAACTGTTGAAAGATGTGTTCCTTCCTCCATGGTAGAACAGGGGCAGAATGATACTGAGGCTTGGAATGTGACCCTCCAATGGTATCGGCTTTCGAGGGCACAACCTCATCCGAATAAACAAAGGGTTCAAGGGTCGCAGGTCATGCCATTTGCTGCACGCACTGGTAGGCATGGAGGGTGCACCCCACTAAATAGTGAGGAATTCATGCGCCAAGCTGTTTATCATAAAGTGTATGTCCTCAAATTTTTCTGAAAAACAAAGATTTGAGGCCCATACATTTGATGGATTGTGTAAAAATGGCCCAATATCATAACCTGGGGGTCCTTGGCTTTCAACTTTAAGTATTTTGGACACACTAGGCCCTGAAAAAGTGGTCCTAATTTGATTTCAAGCCTAAGGCCTTTTTCCAAAATGGCTGTTTTTCAGTGTGGACGTTTTCACTACTGTAGAGGGTGGTTTTCATTGGGATGAGGATAACTTCCTGGAAACCTGGACTTTAGACAGTAAATAGAGAAGAAAATAAAAGGTTATATATCGATCAATATTTTTTCTTTTGGTTTTAAAAACTGTGGGACTTTTAAGTATTTTTTAACGATTTTTGAATATTTTGTGTTTAACACTGTTTACTATGGAAGTTTATTTAGTTGGGTGCACCCTATATAGTCAAAATGGCAGCGTCCATGACAGAGGGATGTTTTTTGTTTACAACTTCAGTAAGCCTGATGATAAATGCAAAATTTATAAACAGAAAATTTACTCATTGAATACCCTTCTATTTCAGTTCTTTATTGGATGAAACACAGGACATTTACAGGACAATTACAATAAAAAGGTATGTAATAAGTTACAAAATGGCGGCATTAATACCCTAGTTGCCATGCGCTCCTTTTGGGATAATGTTTTTTTATGTCATTTTGTTTTGCATTTACAAAAGTTGCTTTTATCTTCATTTACCTATTTCCAATATTGTTTTGAAACTTTTCAATTTTTTAAACAAGCTCTTTCCCCTTAAATTACGAATTTTATTATAATCTGATGACTAGGGTACATAGGGAACTGAGGTAAAACTTATAACCAATTGGTTTATTATGTGATTGTCAATTGTCATTAGGTTTTGTGTGCCAAAATAAATGCATCACTCATGAAGAAAACCTGCTTGATTAATAAATTCAGTTTTAGAGTGCTGGTAAAGTAATCTCCTCCATGGCATATTGTCCGATTTGTGTGTCCACCAGAGTAACGTTAGTTTGAGACACTCTCGTCTTCTTTTGTTGACATTTTCAACTTTCTTCAAAGCATCACCGGGCAGCCGGTAGGAAACTTGTGCATTACCCTAACCCTGCCCCGAACCCCAAACCCCAAACCTAAACCTAAACCTAAACCCAAACCCAAACCCTAACCCAAACCCTAACCCAAACCCTAACCCTAACCCTAACCCTATACCCTCTTCATTTGGGGGGGGGGGGCAGTATTTGCATATGGGGGATGCAGGGTTGTAGTCTATTTATGCCATAGGACAAGTCACATTTTACAGTTTTACCAAGAGAATAATGTTCACATTATGAGGAGGAAAGTTGGATATATGTTTCATTGTGTATATGAATATAGGCCCCCTTTTCTGTCAATCTGGATCCGCCCCTAACAGGGGTAACTTTGTAAAACTCTCATATTGTCATAATAAGGAATAAAAAGTATTGTTGAAATGTTCATGGAGCAAAACTAATTCTTGTTTTAGAATCATTGGAAGGAAAACACTGAATCCCAGAATAAGTGATACGTACATGCATGATGCATGGTTATATAAACTGCATGTAACATATATGATAGATGCACAAAGTATGTTTAAAGCTGTCAGTTTTCAGTGGAGCAATATTTTTCAATTTTTTTTCAGAAATGTTATCTCGGCAACATACTGGATGTACTCAGTGTGGTTCCAAGTCAAATTAGAAAAAATCATCTCTCTAAAGGGTGCACCCCACTAAATAGTGAGGAATTCATGCGCCAAGCTGTTTATCATAAAGTGTATGTCCTCAAATTTTTCTGAAAAATTAAGATTTGAGGCCCATACATTTGATGGATTGTGTAAAAATGGCCCAATATCATAACCTGGGGGTCCTTGTCTTTCAACTTTGATTATTTTGGACACACTAGGCCCTGAAAAAGTGGTCCTAATTTGATTTCAAGCGTAAGGCCTTTTTCCAAAATGGCTGTTTTTCAGTGTGGACGTTTTCACTACTGTAGAGGGTGGTTTTCATTGGGATGAGGATAACTTCCTGGAAACCTGGACTTTAGACAGTAAATAGAGAAGAAAATAAAAGGTTATATATCGATCAATATTTTTTCTTTTGGTTTTAAAAACTGTGGGACTTTTAAGTATTTTTTAACGATTTTTGAATATTTTGTGTTTAACACTGTTTACTATGGAAGTTTATTTAGTTGGGTGCACCCTGGAATACCTATTCGCCCTATAGGCAGGTACTGACAGTACACTGTTACATTAGAGATCATGTGCATGTCCTTAGGAACAAAGTGGTTATTGTTGAGAGCATGAAATCAGATGCACATCCTGAGGGGGCGAATAATCTACATGCTGCGGCCAGGGTGTTTGACTCTTGTCAAGTAACAAATGGAAAGACAGTAAAGGTGCTGGTGGCTAATTTGGGGACACAGTCTTGGGTAATTCCCCCTTATACGAAATTAGCTTAAGTTATTGAAGCATCCATGTCAAACTGCATTGGGTTGGAATCCTCGTCCGATGGTATCGAGGTACATGTCAATCATGTGTTGGTTGAAGAAACTGTGGACTTGAAGGGGGAGTTCTCTAAGCCTGACTCAAGGGGAGGGGTAGGAGTGCCTAAAGAGGTGTTCACATTTGCAAATGGTGAGAATTATGAACTACCTCCAGGGTTGAGTTTGGAGTCGTCTTTCCTGAATGAGGATCAAAAGGAACAGGTTGTGAAACTTATCCAGAAGCATGATTCAGTCTTTTCGAAAGATGAGTTTGATGTTGGTTATTGTGACAAAATACCTCACAAGATCAACACAATCGACAACCACCCAATCAGTGAACCATACCGCAGAATTCCCCCACACTGTGTTCAGGAAGTTAAAGCGCTCTTGCAAAAGTTGTTGGATCAGGGAATCATTAGGCGCAGCGAGAGTCCGTACGCGAGTGCAGTTGTACTGGTGAAAAAGCGGGATGGGTCCTTGCGCCTGTGCGTAGACTACAGGAAATTAAATGCAAAGGGTGTTCGTGACTCCTTTCCCTTGCCGCGTATCGAAGAGTCGTTAGAGGCTTTACAGGGCGCTAAATATTTTTCGGCTCTTGACTTGGCACATGGTTACCACCAGGTGGCCATGGATCCCAGTTCTGTAGAGAAGACTGCATTTCGAGTGCCCTTTGGGCATTACGAGTTTACTCGATTGCCCTTTGGGTTGGCAAATGCACCAAGTACGTTCCAGAGGGTAGTGCCTTGGGGACATGAATTTTTCTCTGAGTTATTGATATATCTAGACGATATATTGGTGTATTCTTCTTCATTAGAAGAACACTTGAGGAGGTTGGACAAGGTTTTGTCAAAACTTGCAGAATTTGAACTAAAGGTTAAGGGCAACAAGTGCAGTCTCTTCCGCAGTGAAGTTGCCTATCTGGGCCATGTTGTCAGTGCCAAGGGAATCTCAGTTGATAAAGACAAAATCCGACGCATAGACGACTGGCCTGTTCCGCAAGGAGCAGCTGATTTACGTTCGTTCATGGGACTGGCGGGTTATTATCGGCGTTTTGTCAACGGCTTCGCAAAGATAGCAGCCCCGCTTCATGCTATTTTACCTGCAATCACTAAGGGGAAACATAAACCCATTGATAAGTTTGTTTGGAATTCCGAGGCACAGACTGCATTCGACAAACTAAAACTAGTGTTAGTGCAAGCCCCCCTGCTGAAATACCCTGATTTTAGACAGCCATTCGTACTGGAAGTAGATGCGTCATTAAAGGGGCTTGGTGCTTGTTTGGGGCAGAAAGATGAGGAGGGAAGACTGCATCCGATCGCTTATGCGAGTAGGGGCTTGCGAGATGCAGAGTTCAAGTACCCAAATTTTAGCTCCTTCAAGTTAGAACTTCTGGGTTTGAAGTGGGCAGCTGTGGATACGTTCAGGGATTATTTGGTTGGGGGAACATTTACAGTCTTAACTGATAATAATCCACTGTCGCACCTAAACATAGCCAAGCTGGGGGCTAGCGAAATGAGGTGGGCAGCTCAACTGGCGGCGTTCAATTTTGACATCGTATATAGATCGGGTAGCAGCAACAGGTGCGCAGATGCGTTGAGTCGGTACCCTGGGCACTGCTCGGTGGAGGCAGTGGCCGGAATATTTCTTAAGAAAACCCATTCTACGCCATTTCCATTGCTGATTGGAGCATGTAATGTGTGCATCGAGTTAGCAAAGCAAGCACCCGAGGGTGCAGGTCCTCCTGGGGTATTCCCATCCTGGTCATCAGACCAAATGGCAGTTTTGCAACGATCGGATCCAGTGTTAGGTACTATTTGGGAACGTTGGGACAAGCGATGGTCACCAGGGGAGGTGATTCCTGGAGCGCCGAATGACTCACCAGAGTTAAGACGCTGGTTATGGCAGTGGTCCCGCTTTGTTCAAAAGGACGGGGTTCTTTGTCGTAGAGTGGAAGATCCAGTTCTTGGGGAGGTGTTTCAGATACTCTTGCCCGAATGCATCTGCTCTAAGGCTATTGAGGGTTGTCATGAGGGATGGGGACATCAAGGAGTAACCCGCTCGTGTTCTCTTCTCAGGAGGCGGGCTTATTGGCCTAAAATGGCTTCTGATGTCAGAGCCCATATCCGGAAATGTGAGCGTTGTGTCAGGGCAAGGGTGTCTGAACCAGTTCCCAAGGTTCCAATGCGTCATCTAATGGCGTTCAGACCCTTGGAAGTTCTAGCCGTTGACTTTGTGAAGGTCGATAGAGGGCGTGGGGGATACGAAGATGTGTTGGTCATGACCGATGTTTACACCAAGTACGTACAGGCAGTGCCTTGTAGGGACCAAACAGCACAGACTGTAGCCAGAACACTGCGGGATAATTGGTTTACACGGTTCGGAATACCAAACAGATTGCACAGCGATCAAGGCAGAAATTTTGAGGGGGAGATTGTGCGCGAATTGTGTGCGCTGTATGGCATTAAGAAGTCGCGAACGACGCCGTATCACCCCGAAGGGAATGCTCAGGCAGAGCGATTCAATCGTACGTTGTTCGGATTGATCAAATCGTTCAGTGAGACAGAGCGCAGAAAGTGGCCGGATTTTCTGCCGTATATAATGGTACCCCCCATTGTACTACAGGTGTAGCGCCATTTACACTGATGTTTGGGAGGGAACCGTTGATTCCTCTAGACCAGATTCTGGGGCGTACTGATATAAATTGGGATCAGGATTTAGTTAGGCAGCAATCAGAGTTGTTGGAAAGAGCAGGTGTCCTGGTGAGGGAACGGATGGAGCGGAGGGCTCATCAGAATGAAGTGGCTCATAATGCCAAGGCCAATGCTGTGCCATTGCCGGTAGGGTCGCGGGTGCTCCTAAGAAAATGTGCTTTCAAGGGCCGACACAAATTAGAGAATGTATACGACAGAGATTCGTATACTGTGTTGTGGAGAAACGAACAAAATGATGTTTATCAAATCCGCCCAGTTAGACCCTTTGGCGGTGACAGAGCCAGGTGATGAAAGTGACTCCTCTGACAGTTCAGAGTGGGACCTGGTCATTACTAAGGCTAGCATTCCAAACTCAAATGGAGTTGATAAAGTGGTAGACCCTGAAATAGTAGGGGAGGCCCCTATGGATTTGTTGGGCGGAATGGTTCAACCCAGGCGATCACAGAGAACCACAAAAGGGATGCATGGTAACCCGCCGCACAGACTGGTCATGGTTTCAGGTGTGTTCTGTGGAAGTGGCTTGGGGTATCCAGCCTTCCTGTGAGCAAACCTGACCTTGGCTTCCTGCTGATACTCGGTCTGAATTAACTTTGGTGATCCTTTTTAATTCACGCAGAATTTCGTAGTTTGCAATGGGTTGTTTAGTTCTCTCTGTGTGCACGTGTGTCACTGGCATTGTACGTAATGTTCTAGGATTTTGTTTTTATGTCCTGTTCTACATGGCTGCATTCAACCTGATGGCATTACCAGATTTTCTGGACTATAATTCAGTTTTTTTCTTTTACCTAAGTCAGTAATGACTAGTTTTGTTTAACGGGCAGTCGTGGGTTCCTGCGTGTGTTGTGGATCTACTCGCGGGAAGAGGCTTGGAGTATCCAGTCTTCCTCGGGCAGTGAATACAACCGGAAGGAGCCAGTCCTGCTTATGGTGTGTAAAAATGTAGAAACTTACCAACAAAATTGTACTTAACAAATTTTTTGTTGTCAATTTTCTTGCAGGTTTGCAGGAATCTGTGGTGGTGGTTTTTTTTTTGAAGGATTTGGGGTTATCCAGCTTCCACAGAGCAACCACCACGCCCAAGAGCATCATAAGGCAGTATGGGTGGTTTTGTATTATTTGGGCATAGTTTTGTAAAAAGATTAAGAAATAGGCGACGGTTTGTGTATGAAGTACAGTTGCAGCGAGGCATGGTTCCAGTAACGTGTCTTGGGGAGGGCGGGCTCACAATTACAAGGATTCAGGAAAACCCAGGTCGTTATCTCACAGAGTTGGGAAAGATTCAGCCGACTGTACTTGTACTTGTAGTTGATTTGGGGACGAATGACCTGTGTTCGAAGGTATCAAGTCCTAGTAAAGTACATGCCTCACTATGTAAATTTATTGGAGATCTTCCCAAATGGGGTGTACATCCAGAGGCAGTAGTGTTCCTACCGGTGCTACCTCGCACTGGCGGACTTGGGAATAATCAGGTCTCACTAGAAATGTTTAATGAGATGGTTGAGATTTTTAAGAGAATGTTGGAGTGTACAACTTTCGTAGAGGATGGATGGTGGGTATGCCACCATCGGGGACTAAAGCATGCACGCTACAACTGGGATGGCGTGCACCTCAACCAATTAGGGATGGTGCAGTATGAGAGGTCACTCCGACAACTTTTGAAATTCTTTGAATCTCGTGTTTGGTAGGTTTTTTTAAATATTTATTTGTATTAAAAGATATGGGGTTGGCTGGTAGAATTTCTAAAGGTTGTTTTTAGTAAAGAGGGCAAAAGACTTTGGTGGCAGTGAAATTGTTCATTAATGTTCTTACACTTTGCATGAAAATGTTTGTTTTGTTAAACAAAACTGGTACCAGTTTGAAAGGTTGAAGAAATCGATCTCCAGGAGTAGATCATTAAAAAGTAGGGGAGTTTGTGGTATGTGAGCTGCTAGTATTGGCGTTCCTAACCACGAGAGGGCGCTGTCATGGGGAGCCCGTAGATGGAAAGAATGTAGAGGGAGGTCAAAGGTGAGGGTGGAAGGTTTTGGGAAAAAGACGGGAGGCGAGAGTAGGAAAAGACAAGGTGGAGGCGAGGAACTTTTAATTAAGTGAAGAGTTGATTCTTTTGGAGATTGGAGGAATATAATAAAACTGGCTGTGAAATGTTCCAAGACTACCAACAGTTTATCCTGTAAATTCATTGAATTATTTGGTGTTGAATGACCCCCTTACGCTCCAAAGCGTTTCACTACATTTGTGTAAATATTTGTTGACAATTGACGATCTGTACAATGGTGGAAAGATTGTGAATTTACCCCTTGTGGTTGTTGAGATGTGATTTTTTTTAAATATTAAAGTTTGACTTCCGGTTTGGACAGGAAGTAAGGTCAAAGTGGTGTCATCTTTTAGTAAATATTTTTTGACAATTAACGATTTGTACAAGCTGGCTTCCCAAGCTGGCCCAAGCTGGCTTCCCAAGGCTTCCCAAGCTGGCTTCCCAAGCTGGCTTCCCAAGCTGGCTTCCCAAGCTGGCTTCCCAAGCTGGCTTCCCAAGCTGGCTTCCCAAGCTGGCTTCCCAAGCTGGCTTCCCAAGCTGGCTTCCCATACGGTAAGGTCATATTATCGTTGCTGTTGCATAAATGATCCAGTCATTTTTAGTTATTTTGTTCATCTTTAAACTTGAACACCGACTCCATGTCCTGATGAAAATGTGCTCTGATCATGACTATGTTGTCCCTTTAATTCACAAACTATATAATCTTTAATCAAATGTTTCCTTCAATACAAATAAGAATACGTTATATCACCCTGCATCGTAGTTCCAACCGGACCCTCAGACCAGACGATATCCACCAGGGTATCATACAAAAGACAATTAGTTCCCATCTATATAACCAACCTCCTTTACACATGTGTAGTTGAAGTACTTTGTTGCAATAGTAATATGGATTATACAGTTGGAATCTCATAAGGTATACAATTAGTATCTCACATCAAGTACAAATTAGTATGGTATTTGTATTAAATCATATTTTTCACATAATTATACGGGCTACAATTAGGTCTGGGCTTAATTTCATAGAGCTGCTAAGTCAGAATAAAAATAAAAATCACTGGGTTTGAAATTGGGACCTTAGAATGACATCAGTCAGAATAAAAATAAAAAGCACTGGGATTGAACTCAGGACCTCCTACCTATAAGCCAAGAGTGTTATCCACTGGACCAATTTCTGTCATTAGAATATTTGTGTTTGAGTTTATTTATAAACCTTAGACATAAACATTAGAATGACATCAGTCAGAATAAAATTAAAACAACCGCTAAAACCGATGACATTCTGGGCTCGAACTTATGACTTCCTACTTACAAGTCAAGACTCTTATCCACTAGACCACTAGCTGCGCTTAAGGTAATAGCGTTTCAGTTTAATTAATTAGAATGACATCAGTCCTAGTCACACACAAAATATTTACACTGGGTTTGAACCTAGGACCTCTTGCTTACAAGTCAACATTAGTATCCACTAGACCACTTGCTGTAGTTGGTACAAATGCGTTTGAGTTTAATTATAAACCTTAGATATAAACCTTAGAATGACATCAGTCAGAATAAAAATAAAAAAACACTGGGCTTGAACTCAGGACCTCTCACTTATTAGTCAAGAGTCTTATCCACTAGACCACTTGCTGTGCTTAAAATAATTGCATAAGTCCATATTCCATGAGACGACTTCGAGATAGAGGGTGCTAAAGTATAGACTTTGAGGTTTATATATTAGCATTTTTGGGGCGGTGGTGGGCAGAAGAAGTGGCTCAATTGCTTAAATCACTGTGAAATAGAAACTGAAGATACCCCAGATGGGTTCGAGACCCGTAGCGGTCGTGAGTCCACAGTCAAGGCAAAGTAGCATAATAAAGTATTTGTTTTTCTCCCGGAGCGGGGGAGAGCGGGGGGAGAGCGGGGGGAGAGCGGGGAGGCGGGAGAGGCGGGGAGGCGGGGAGGCGGGGAGGCGGGGAGGCGGGGAGGCGGGGAGAGCGGGAAGAGCGGGGAGAGCGGGGAGAGCGGGGAGAGCGGGGAGGCGGGGAGAGCGGGAGAGCGGGGAGGCGGGAGAGCGGGGAGAGCGGGGAGCGGGGAGAGCGGGGAGAGCGGGGAGGCGGGAGGCGGGGAGGCGGGAGGCGGAGGCGGGGAGAGCGGGGAGGCAGAGGCGGGAGGCGGGGAGGCGGGGAGGCGGGGAGGCGGGAGGCGGGGAGGCGGGGAGGCGGGGAGGCGGGGGAGAGGCGGGGAGAGCGGGAGAGCGGGGAGGCGGGGAGGCGGGGAGGCGGGGAGAGCGGGAGGCGGGGAGGCGGGGAGGCGGGGAGAGCGGGGGAGAGCGGGGAGGCGGGGAGGCGGGAGGCGGGGAGGCGGGGAGGCGGGAGGCGGGGGAGAGCGGGGAGGCGGGAGAGCGGGAGAGCGGGGAGGCGGGGAGGCGGGGAGGCGGGGAGGCGGGGAGGCGGGAGGCGGGGAGGCGGGGAGGCGGGGAGGCGGGGGAGGCGGGGAGGCGGGGAGGCGGGAGGCGGGGAGGCGGGGAGGCGGGGAGGCGGGGAGGCGGGGAGGCGGGGAGAGGCGGGGAGGCGGGGAGGCGGGGAGGCGGGGAGGCGGGAGGCGGGGAGGCGGGGAGGCGGGGAGGCGGGAGAGCGGGAGAGCGGGAGGCGGGGAGGCGGGGAGAGCGGGAGAGCGGGGAGAGCGGGAGGCGGGGAGGCGGGGAGGCGGGGAGGCGGGGAGGCGGGGAGGCGGGAGGCGGGAGGCTGGGAGGCGGGGAGGCGGGGGAGGCGGGGAAGGCGGGGAGGCAGGAGGCGGGAGGCGGGGAGAGCGGGGAGGCGGGGAGTGGAGAGGCGGGGAGGCGAGGAGAGCGGGGAGGCGGGGAGAGGGGAGAGCGGGAGAGCGGGAGAGCGGGGAGGCGGGGAGGCGGGGGAGGCGGGAGAGCGGGAGGCGGGGAGGCAGAGGCGGGGAGGCGGGCGGGAGGCGGGGAGGCGGGGAGGCGGGAGGCGGGGAGAGCGGGGAGGCGGGGAGAGCGGGGAGGCGGGGAGAGCGGGGAGGCGGGGAGGCGGGGAGGCGGGGAGGCGGGGAGAGGGGAGGCGGGAGAGGCGGGGAGGCGGGGAGAGCGGGAGGAGGCGGGGAGAGCGGGGAGGCGGGAGGCGGAGGCGGGGAGAGCGGGGAGGCGGGGAGAGCGGGGAGGCGGGGAGGCAGGGGAGAGCGGGGAGGCGGGGAGGCGGGGAGAGCGGGGAGAGCGGGGAGGCGGGGAGGCGAGGCGGGGAGGCGGGGAGGCGGGGAGGCGGGGAGAGCGGGGAGGCGGGGAGGCGGGGAGAGCGGGGAGGCGGGGAAGGCGGGAGGCGGGAGGCGGGGAGAGCGGGAGGCGAGGCGAGGCGGGGAGGCGGGGAGGCGGGGAGGCGGGAGGCGGGGAAGGCGGGGAGTGGGGAGGCGGGGAGGCGGGGAGAGCGGGGAGGCGGGAGAGCGGGGAGGCGGGGAGGCGGGGAGAGCGGGGAGGAGAGGGGGAGAGCGATTGCTTTGTACACAAAATTGAAATCCAGGGATGCTAAAAATGCGATATCAAAGTAACTAATTTGTTAATCCTTAATATTTTATGTTCAGAAATGGGTAGTTTTAGGAAGGTTTGACTTCCCTTAAAAATATAGAATTTTAAATTGTTAAAATTTTAGTCATCATTAAATAACCATTTTTAACACGTCAAATATCGCGAGATCAGGGATGTGCGCGAGATTTCACCCCCCAATTCCCAGCGCTGCCCAGATATATATGTCCCCATTGCTTTGTACACAAAATTGAAATCTCGCGATGCTAAAAATGCGATATCAAAGTAACTAATTTGTTAATCCTTAACATTTTATGTTCAGAAATGGGTAGTTTTAGGAAGGTTTGACTTCCCTTAAAAATATAGAATTTTAAATTGTTAAAATTTTAGTCATCATTAAATAACCATTTTTAACACGTCAAATATCGCGAGATCAGGGATGTGCGCGCGAGATTTCAACCCCCCTAATTCCCAGCGCTGCCCAGATATATATGTCCCCATTGCTTTGTACACAAAATTGAAATCCCGCGATGCTAAAAATGCGATATCAAAGTAACTAATTTGTTAATCCTTAATATTTTATGTTCAGAAATGGGTAGTTTTAGGAAGGTTTGACTTCCCTTAAAAATATAGAATTTTAAATTGTTAAAATTTTAGTCATCATTAAATAACCATTTTTAACACGTCAAATATCGCGAGATCAGGGATGTGCGCGCGAGATTTCACCCCCCCTAATTCCCAGCGCTGCCCAGATATATATGTCCCCATTGCATTGTACACAAAATTGAAATCCCGCGATGCTAAAAATGCGATATCAAAGTAACTAATTTGTTAGAAAAAATAAGAAAATTCCAGAAAAAGTGCAGCCACATTCCAATATTTGTCCCTTTAAACACGGTCTAATTAGACACTAATTAATGGCCCAAATTTGCCTTAACGAAAATTAAGTGTGGGCATTGATATGTTCTTTATGATTATCAAATAAAAAATTAATATTTCTAAGAGATGTTTGGTACATTTTATTTTTAGTGAACCCCTTTTTGTAGAAAAATTAATAAAAGGCCAGAAAAAGTGCAAACACATTCCAATATTTGTCCCTTTAAACACGGTCTAATTAGACACTAATCAATATGCCAAATTTGCCTTAACGGAAATTAAGTGTGGACAATGACATGTTCTTTATGATTATCAAATAAAAAATTAATATTTCTAAGAGATGTTTGGTACATTTTGTTTTTAGTGAACCCCTTTTTGTAGAAAAAATAAGAAAAGGCCAGAAAAAGTGCAAACACATTCCAATATTTGTCCCTTTAAACACGGTCTAATTAGACACTAATTAATGGGCCAAATTTGCCTTAACGGAAATTAAATGTGGACAATGACATGTTCTTTATGATTATCAAATAAAAAATTAATATTTCTAAGAGTGGTTTGGTACATTTTGTTTTTAGTGAACCCCTTTTTGTAGAAAAAATAAGAAAAGGCCAGAAAAAGTGCAAACACATTCCAATATTTGTCCCTTTAAACACGGTCTAATTAGACACTAATTAATGGGCCAAATTTGCCTTAACGGAAATTAAATGTGGACAATGACATGTTCTTTATGATTATCAAATAAAAAATTAATATTTCTAAGAGTGGTTTGGTACATTTTGTTTTTAGTGAACCCCTTTTTGTAGAAAAAATAAGAAAAGGCCAGAAAAAGTGCAGCCACATTCCAATATTTGTCCCTTTAAACACGGTCTAATTAGACACTAATTAGTGGGCCAAATTTGCTTTAACAGGATTGAAGTGAGGGCATTGACATGTTCTTTATGATTATTTAACAAAAAGTACATTTAAATAAAAGGTAATAGGCAAAATTAACTGTTAATAATTTGACCAACGTCAATAAATTGTGTCGCTCATTCCCGTTTTCTGAATTCGCGGCTGTGAATTCGCTCTTGGGAATTCCCAACCGCGAATTCGCGGCTTTTCTGGCCCAATTCGCGGCTAGCTTCACTGTGGTTAGTTCCCCTATTTATTGTAATAACATGGCCTGGTACCCTGACTGCGTTATGGGATAATTTTATTGTAAAAAAAGTAGGGACCCTTTCACGGTACGCGCGCACGCTCTATCTCGAGCTCATAATACGCGATTGCAGTTGCTAAACGAAAAGGTAAGATTTTTATTTCCAAAAAGTAACGTCTAAAAAGGGAACTTAATAAATCGGTTGTAATGAAGCGAATTTTAAATTGTTTATTTAAATGTTGGAGATCATTATCATCGAAATTTTCAGCAGATTGAAGGACTCCTGCCCGTAAAAACTTGCGGTTAAAAACATTAAATTCTCCGATTTTGTGAGCTTGTGACTGTAACTGTGAGTGGCTGGGCTGAGTGCTGGCCGTCGTTAGAGGGCGTTCTGTCACGTTTGTGGGGGATTGGGTAAAATATTTTGGCACAAAATTTCCAAAAATATTAAAATATATTTGCAAGCTTTCATGTATTAATCACATTCATTCAAATTTGAACATTGATTGACTGTTCAGTGTAAATGAACAGCATCATTGACATTGATCCGCTATTGACTAGTAGGCCTACTAGTAGTATTGTAATTTGTATGATGAGGTTTATCGCAAATATTGAAATAGTGCTGAAGCATACTGCCTGGGATACAATTTGGGACATCTGTTTGGTGCGGCTTGTGTGACATCAATAATATTTTGTTGGTTCACACGGCACGCGGTGGCACTGTTGTGCCCAAAGACATCCCACAATTCGTTGCGGCCGCTATTTGTGATAAACCTTATGGGGTTATGGCTTGGATTCGTAAAATAAATTCTTTGTGACTTTTGTGTGTAGACATTGAACAAAACTTGTTACAGCACTTGTGTACGATCTTAATACATAAAACAGTAGGAATCCATGATGCAAGATAATAATAATAATGGAGGCATTTTTAAAGTGCTCTTACACGAGGTATCACAGCGCTGTACATTATTACCCCTGCTCATCAGGCGCATAAATCATTCCTGAAACCATCTCAGCTCCCTGGGGAGTATACAGCTCAATTGCTGCCATTACGGCATATATGGGCTAATCAAACACAACAACCAACCCTGCCCTCACAGGTACCCATTTACTCCAGTTTGAAAATGATTGGCAAATGATCAAATTAAATACTTAAATACTTATAAAGTAGGGTTTTCAGGTGAAAAATTATTCCTAAACCAATATGCTCAATATTTATATCAAATTAAAGGTCTTGATGAAAGAAATACAATGGTTTTTAAATCAAGAAAATCGGACGAGTAGTTTTTGAGGAATCCCGTTTTATTTAATCAAATATACAGCATTCGATGAAGCGCGACTGTCCATACACTGTGTACATCCCTAATGACACCAAAACCGTTGAATCAGCCTACACACACCGTGATACACACGCACAGCGTTCGTGCTCATTTCCCTCATAAGAGCTTTTGAAAGGGTGTAAAAAATACACTCTCCGCTCAAAACTAAACAAAATTACGGCTCAAAACTTTCACATATGATAGAAAAGAGGTGTAAAATTCATTCAGGCACCGCTCTTACCTTTCAACTTAAAGATTTCACATCGAAAAAACGGTGTTTACTTTTTATCTCTTCGTAACTTCGGTTGTAGAGTAGTTATGGAGATCGAGCAAGCATGGGTATGTAAAGGAGCCCTTTGACTCAATAGGGAAACCCATTTTCATGTCAATCACAATGTACTCGGGCACGGAGACAGCTCCGAAGTGGATGCCCTCAGCAGAGCGCGGCAAATTTTTCGGAACACTTCGCGAAAGGCTGGGCGGGACGAGAGTGGTTCATTCATAAAAACCTAGGCTTTCGCACATACTTCCGATTGCTATTTTATGTACATTGTTGGATAGCTGAAACTATAAGCTTTCCAATGAGCTATTATATGTAAGATTTTGACAGGTAAAAGTAGTAAAAAAAAATTTGATTTAAAATTTTGATGTTTTTTGTTGCGGGCGATGCGCTGTACGTGTGGAGGGCTTCGGTCAAGCATGTACAAACTGAAAACCCTATATAAAGTCACATCCTTGAGAATGCAAAATAGCTCTCAAGCACCATATAAATGATATTTGTGTATTCCTCTACTTAAAACAAAACAAAATCTGCAGAGGTGGTTCGTCTCAAGATGTCACGTTTCAGCAGAGAACTAGAATGCAAGGTGTATGTTGGCAACCTAGGGCCTGGAGCCAGTCGTCATGAACTTGAAGATGCTTTCGGTGCCTATGGAGAGCTGACAAATGTCTGGGTGGCCAGGAATCCACCAGGTTTCGCCTTTGTGGAGTTCGCAATCCGCCGAGACGCCCATGATGCAGTTGATGGAATGGATAACCGGTAATGAGTAAAAACAAATGTCCCTTTCCTCATAGTAACTTGCTACATAGTACCTTTCTTCAAAGGTTCTCGGGATTTGATCTTTCCTCATTAAAATTTATGAGATGATTTTGTCATACTGTTTGCATACAATTTTCCACCCTATTTTTTTTCCCGATCACTTCTCTTCAAACAAAATATGCCATGTTTTTTATCCTTTTTTTGTTTATTCCAGTCTTGTTTGCGGGCGAAGAATTGTAGTGGAAATGTCATCCGGGGAAACACGGCGCAATCGTGAGGGCAGTCGATTTCCGCCTCGTCGGTCTATCAGCGATGAAAAGTGCTACGAGTGCGGAGAGAGGGGTCACTTCGCACGGGATTGTTACCACAACCGACGTCGTCCTCGCCGATCTCGATCCAGGTTAGAATTGACTCGCTTATAAAATCACATTGTCACCAATGATCTGTCGAAAGGATTCACATAGCATGCAGTGGTGGATTTTTAGATCGTCGGCTAACCTGGATCTCGATCCAGGTTAGAATTGACTCGCTTATAAAATCACATTGTCACCAATGATCTGTCGAAAGGATTCACATAGCATGCAGTGGTGGATTTTTAGATCGTCGGCTAACCTGGATCTCGATCCAGGTTAGAATTGACTCGCTTATAAAATCACATTGTCACCAATGATCTGTCGGAAGGATAATAATAATAATAATAATAATGTGTGGACTTATATAGCGCACGTATCCACCAACTAAGTGGTGCTCAAGGCGCATTCTTTTTTACGTGCATTACACAACACACGGGACCTACGGCTTTACGTCCCATCCGAAGGACGAAGCAATTATGGTTAAGTACCTTGCTCAAGGACACAAGTGTCACGACCGGGGCTCGAACCCACACCCTGCTGCTGGCAACACCACAACTTGAGTTCGGTGCGCTAGACCGCTCGGCATGCAGTGGTGGATTTTTAGATCGTCGGCTAAGTACTGTAAAATGTCTTTAACATGACTGGGTTGGCTCAGTGCTAATGGTCCTTATTATAAAACAACTATATACTATTGGCATCAATCTCAAAAAACAAATGATCACAGTTTTACATAGGGCTGTGCCGGGTATCCGGGTTTCTGGATACCTGACCGAAACGGTCATTACCCAGTTCCATTTTTCGGTTTCAATTACCCATAAATGACATTTTAAAATTCGGACTTAACATTTGAGAGGTGCGAACAGAAATCTGTGACTCTTGAACAATGTAATGTTTACACTTTTACAGACAAATATCTTTAAATTCAAGAGATTACACTCCAATAAGGAAAAGATCGGTAGTATGGTATCCTCTGTATTATAAAAGTCAATTTGTTACAATTTACAGTACATGTATTTGTACATCACCGGAGGCATGTTTTCAACAAAAATGAAAACGGGTATCCGGAGTTTCCTGATTTCGGGTATCTGGTTGCAAAAATATCCGAAAACACACAGCCCTAGTTTTACATAAAACTTACTAGGTATAAAAGTAACTAATAGTATACAACATCCCTTGAAATATTTCTGTCTCGGGTGCTATTGAGAGGAAATATTATCATGCCATTTTTTTACATACAGATATAACAACACTGATGTCAGTGGCAAAAGATAAGTGTCAAATAAGGTGATGCTTGGACTAAAATCATGGGCTAATTTTAAATTAAAAAACTAAAAATAAGTGAATGAAAGACATGGTTTTTAACGCAGATTTGATCGTCTCTTTTTATTTCATAAATGGTTGAGACCATAGTTTGAAGAAGAAATTGTTCAGTAGTTCATGAGACACACACTTAATGTTTTGCAAAAGTAGTTTAAATTGATAATTAAAATTATATTTTATGTTTAAAAGGGAAAATTTATCCTACAAAAAGTTAATTTCATTTTTTTTTATATTAGTAGTCCCATAAACTAGAGAAATTTTATTTTTCTTACAAGATTTGATGTTATTGACACTTTATTCACACTCAACCCCTTTGCAGGAGCCCCTACTACCACCCCACCTAAGCCTGCTAGTCAGCTAACTAAAGACATCTAGTCAGCTAACCAGCTAGTCTGCTAAACAGCTAGACAGCTAAACCCCATCAGGGCCCAGAGCAGCTAGTCAACTAAACCACTAGCTAGCTCATCACTACACAACATCATGACACCAACATGTGACCAACATATGCCCATCATGTGCCCATCATGTGATCAACATGACACGTCCACATGACCAACACATGACCATCCTTCTGGGCTGTACTCGAGAGCCAATGGCGGGCAATAAATCTTAAATTTCCATCAATCAACATACTCGGTTTTGAAGAAAACTAAAAAGTAAAGTGTGAATGAATCTTTTGTTGAAAATCTGTCAGACACATTGTCGGTAATGTCTGTCTAATCCATGTGTACAATAATGATCCTTATTTTCCATTTCATTGAACCATAATATTGATTTGCTGTTTAGGTTAAGTCTTGATATGTTTTGAATATGTATTCATAACTTTTCTTTCAGAGAATGTGTGTCTTTTAAAGATGTGATCCACTAATTGTTAATGATTTTATTCATATAGCAGTATATCACACAGTTCAAATTTAATCCACTTTAATCTTGCTGAATCCCACAGTACCCAACAGTTGTAAAGTTCTGTTGGATCTTGTTGCATTAAACACAAAATATTCTTCTTCAGCACCTTCCTGTATCCGTTAAATTTAATCACCATGCTGCAGCAAAAACACCAAATTTTAAGACTGATGGAATTTGGTACGTCTCATCAAAATCAAACGAACCGGCCACTTAATTTATTTTACAGATTTGAGGTAGTGAACAATGAAACCGTTTAGTTTTCTGTTTGGATTTTGCTGTAAAATATCATGCTTCACAGATTGATAGCAGTGTGCTTGAGAAGTACCTGAACGGGATTAGGGTTAATGAAAGATGTGTTCAGAAAGATTGGAGGAGCTTCTGAACAAAAACCTTTAAAAGAAAATGTCAGTTTCTTTTTACCTTGAAATATACTGAACAGCAAAAGAAACGCAAGTCCGAGGACAGCAAAAGAAATGCAAGTCCGAGGACAGCAAAAGAAACGCAAGTCAGAGGTCTTGTCAAGTTTTCAAACAGAAGACAAACCATGTTGATTCTAATCACTCATTTAATGAAAAATGCTTTCAATTTGTGAGCTGAAAGTGACTGTTGAATGTGAAAATGTTGCAATGCAATTTCAACAGTCACTTTCAGCTCATAAATTGAAAGCATTTTTCATTAAATGAGTGATTAGAATAAAAATGGTTTGTCTTCTGTTTGAAAACTTGACAAGACCTCGGACTTGCGTTTCTTTTGCTGTCCTCGGACTTGCGTTTCTTTTGCTGTTCAGTATATATTAATTACAGCGATTAAAAAGTTCTTATTTCCTGTGTTGGCATTTTGGTTATTTGTTTAAAAAAAGTTTTTTGATAAACAATTACCACATTTTGCCAATCAGCAGTGTCACAGAACATTTTTATGTTCTTTTATCTCACTGTTCACATTCACAGGACTCGCTCCAGGTCGTATTCTCCCCGTCGCCGCAGAAGTCGAAGCCGCAGTAACCACTATCAGAGCCGGTCAATAAGCAGAAGGTATACCGATTCGAAGGACTTTTTTAACATTGCCTTTTCATTGTCAATTTGTGGTTGTTTCCCTATGTTATTGAAATTTGCATATTCATGAGTACATCTGTGATGGAATGTCATGGTTAATTCATTAGATCAAAAAGCTTTTGGTGCACAGTGGATGCACTGGCAAGAATGACTGTGCCCACTTTAATAATCAGGCATTATATTCTTCCTACCTTTGTAGAAAATCCTAACTTTTAATTTTGAAAATCCTGCCATGAAACCGGGTTCTGACTAACTTCAGACCATGGAAACTTTCCTTGTAGATAATAATAATAATAATAATAATAATAATAATAATGTGGACTTATATAGCGCACGTATCCACCAAACTGGTGCTCAAGGCGCATTATATTATTACCCCTGCTCATCAGGCTCATAAATCATTCCTGAAACCATCTCAACTCCCTGGGGAGTATGCAGCTCAATTGCTGCCATTACAGCGCATATAGGGCTAATCAAACACAACAACCCACTCTGCCATCACAGGTACCCATTTACCCCTGGGTGGAGAGAAGCAATTATGGTAAAGTATCTTGCTCAAGGACACAAGCACCATGGTCGCGGATGGGATTCGAACCCACATTCTGACGACTCAGCCATCAGAACACAAATCCGATGCACCAAACCGCTCGACCATGGCACTCCAGATCATTTTATTCTAAATACCAAGATAAACAGTTTCCTTGCTATACATGGCTATAGAGGTAAACCGCTATAGGCTAGTATATGCCTAATGATAATGGCAAACATTTTTTCATTTTCTTACATTATTATTCCCTGAATAATTAAAATTTTACTAGTTCCATAAGTCATCCAGAATCAATTGTAATGAAATTCAGATTAAAACTCAATTATTGTGTATTTCTTCTTCGTTTCAGCCGCTCTCGCTCGTACCATAGCCCACCACGTCGCAGCCATTCAGGGGACAGAAATTAACCGTGTGATGATTCCGGTTAATAATAATCTTTAAACTGTTACCCAGAAGTTAATGCCATATTGCTTGCAGGTTGTTGTAGAGTTCTAGTTTGTATCCAAATTCAAGCCAAAATACCGTGTACAAATTTTCTTCAAAATTATTTTTTCATATGTGCTTGATAGAATATACATTTGAAAAGTAGATTGTAGAATAGATTTACTGCTTGAATATAAACCTTGCAACAAACCTATAAAAGTGAACGACATTTTAAATGTCCATTCGTCCTTTTCAGAGTAAGAAAAAAAAATGGTATTAGGCGCAATTGAAATAGGAAATTAAAAATTTGTTAAATTTGTCAACATAATGTGAAAGTTTTGTCTTTTTACCCTTAAGATATTGCAATTTTAAGAATAGTTGAGTTGTTTTAAAGCATCCTGTGACCTTAGTGTGTAGTCAAAGTACCAACAAGAATTAGAATTCTTTGTTTACTTCTAGTTGAAGAAAATGTGAGGATTTGTAATAATAATAATAATGTGTGGACTTATATAGCGCACGTATCCACCAACTAAGTGGTGCTCAAGACGCATTATATCATTATCCCTGCTCATAAGGCTCATAAATCATTCCTGAAACCATCTCAGCTCCCTGGGGAGTATACAGCTCCCTGGGGAGTATACAGCTCAATTGCTGCCATTACAGCGCATATAGGGCTAATCAACCAACTCTGCCCTCACAGGTACCCATTTAACGCCTGGGTGGAGAGAAGCAATTATGGTTAAGTGTCTTGCTCAAGGACACAAGTGTCACGGCCGGGATTCGAACCCACATTCTGCTGCTAACACCAGAACTTGAGTCCGGCAAGCTCGGCCACGACACTCCACTGTAAGAGGAAAGAAACAGTCCTGTGTGTATAGTTTTAAAAGTACAGTAAAACCTGTGGTAAAGTGGCCAGTGCCAACCCAAGCGATCAATAAAAAGTGGCCACAGTGGACAGGTTGGCTCAAATAACATGTTTTTGAGTGGCAGTATGTGTTAAGACCATCAAAGGCTGGCCACATTGAACAGGTTGCCTCTATTCAGGTGGCCACAGTAGGAGGTTTGACTGTATATATGTTGGTATCTCCGTTCTAAGTCGATATTCATACATTTAGCATGCATAGCTGAAAATAACGGGAACTTTGTGCAAAGCAGTCCTAGTTGGTTAGTTTTTTTTGTTTTTGTTTTTCAAAAAAGATTTTTGCGAATTTCATTTGAACGATGTGTCATACACTGAGTTAAGTCATTGGCATGTGCATATAAATATTTGAATTTCCCCAGACTCGGTGCAATGTTGTGGTACCACTCTTGCATAGTAACGTAAGAGAAGTCCACTAACAGTTGATATCTATGGCACACACAAAGCTGCCATACTGTACCATTAAGATCTTGCCTTGAATCACGTGATATAGCAACAGTGTGTTGGGTCGCTATAATTTTTATTCAATTTAAGTAAGCAATTTTTTAATTTATTCAATTTAAATATACACTTGCTGCTGAATTGAATCAGCATACCAGCATTATTTGAAAAAAAATCAAAAGGTTTATTTGGTAGTTGCACTAAAATATTATTAACCGGGGATGCGTTCCGCTTGCGCGAATGTATCGCAAACGTTCGCGCGAACGTTTGGGGACGGATGGGTCAAAGTGGAGCCGATTGTGAGCGCAACGTTCGCACAACCGTAAACACATCAAAACTACGTTGGCCAACGTTGGCGGCGCACAATTGGTTCCACTCAAAATTGTTTGCAACGTTCGCGCAAGCGGAACGCACCCCAGTGATGTAGCTCACTGCCAATGATTTTGTTTTGTTTTTACTGGAAAATCAAGGTCAGGTGAAGTCTTTTAAAACCCTCCTACAATCAGTGCAATTGTTGGAACAACCCATTCAGGCCACTCCAAGCCATTAGCTGTTGCCAGTGGCCTATGGTTACCCTTCTGTGCACTGTCGCACCACTGAGATTGCAGGGTAAGGTGGTCTCCCATTGATACATTGTAGGCCATACTAATATGTTCAAACATTTACAGTGGCCTTGGGTGACACACAGTTGATTTTGTAAGATTACTTGGAAAGGACAGCAGGCTTGTACATGTATGTACTGAAGGTTGCTAAAGAACAGAATTTTGTGGATCGGAGTGGCCTCCATTTGTAGGAGGGTTTTAATGAAATAGTCAATATTTTCTTTTTGTAAAACAGCTGCATAGTTAGAATTTGTTAACTATTTTTTAGTACTCTTTTTATTAAAGTTTGTTGCCAAGTTATGTTAATTAAAAGTAAGGAATTGGGTTGGTAATTAACAAATAACCAAATAGCTAAGCCCATAGCTAGATGAGACCCCACCCCCACACACAATTTTAAAAATAAAGTATAAAAAAAATAATAATAACTAGAAATTCAGAGTTTGTGAACAAACTCAAGGTGTTCTGAAGTGACGGTAATTGATGTCCTCATCAATTGGGATCATTGTTAAAATGTGACTTAAGATTGTTTTCAAAAGTAAGTTGCCTTACTCATTTCAAAGAAATAGCTTTTCGGTATTGGCTTTTTCAACAGCCCTTTCCATTCGTACAAAAATTACACTGCAGTATTAAGTTAATACGATCTATGGTTTTAGAAATATTGTAGCGCATCCGTTATTGGCTTAAACGCCCAACCACACATCTATAAAATATATTTTATCCTGCAAGAGCTTTAGCCTGTGACACCGCAAACGTCCCCGTGAAGGCCGCCAGCTGTTTTCCAGTAGATAACGATCTCAGTCTCTGCGGTTTGTAAACAATGGGCCCCAGAACCACGAGTGTCTGGTGTGTGTTAAGTCAATGGGATTTTGGCCCAGAAAAGGAATTTTGAAGAAAGAAAAAAAATCAAAACTTTGACCTTCCGGTACGACCGGAAGCAAATGTCAGACGATTTTGACGTTAACTTTTCAAATGTTGCCTAAGCCTTGATCTATCAGATCCGAGATTATGAACATCATAGCTTTAGTATATTTTGATATACAGTCGATAGCAAATGGTCATTTTTAAAACTTAAATGGCTTGTAATTTGATACCTGATGACGTTATCATGACGTAACTAGATTCATCTACATGATAAGGTCTTTATATGTGTGAAGTTTCAAGGTTGTGTGAAATTGTTAACTTGCACTTTCGATGTAGAGAAGAGTTAAGGAGAAGAAGGAGAAGTTAAAAAAAAAAAAACGGAACAATAACAATAGTTGTTCGGCTGAAAAGCCGAACACCTAATAATAACAACAAAAACAGTTGTTGAATCTGTGAATCTCGAATAATACACAAGCATAAAATGTTCCTCTCAAATAATTGATATCAACTCTGTGTTGTTTCATTGTTAGTTTACACCTTATGGTAATTTAAGTGTACTAAAATAGCTGTAAGCCCTGGTCTGTTAATGGTAATAAAAATGCATTACCATTTGAATATCCAGTAGTTTGTCTGATTTTTCTATTGTGTCTTTTGACCCTAGGACAGATCCAGTGTCTTAAAAGGTTGAATGGTTGGCACTACAAAAAACATGGTTAGAAAATGATCCCCTCGCCCTCTTGGTTGGCAAGTCTTGAGGGGGAGCCGTGCAGTATGGCCCAGCCAGTTCATGCGCCGCTTGCAAAAAAAATTAATTACAAATTATAATTTATTTGCTGTAATTATGCGGGTAATTTTCAAGCTAACGTGGTGGCGGTTCAATCTTTTGCCCTGGTCTAATAGGTAGCGCGGAGGGGAGCAATTTTTTTTTATAGCAGAGCTGCTGTGACGTGATGCGGTGGGTGAGAAGAAATCAGCGGACTTGAATAAGTCTAGGTGGCTAAAGTCTAGTCTGCGCCTGCACGTAAATCGCGATCGGCATGCGATATGCATATTAACAAACAGTTGAAAACATAACTAAGCATGTGCTGTGTAGTCTATAGATATCTACTAAAAAAAAGTACTATCTAGCTGTCTGTTACTAGGTCAACAGCTGTGTGACCATGTAAATGATTATTGTTATTGTAATTCGCCCTGCTCAAGGCTAAAGCTATAAAGGTTTCGAGTATATATTATAGTATTTTTACGCTTAACGTATAGATGAGCTATTACCATTTACTGCATTTCTACATCAAACACAAATCGAGCTAGCAGCGATGGCGTTGACTACACTATTCAACTTCGATGTTTCACCGCAGGTTTATCTAAATCCAGGTAAGCATTGGACCCCGGGCGGGTAGAATGTCGTATCTGGCCGCCACTATTGCGTAGTGGCAACTATAATAGGATCCTTCTATTTTCTGAAGGGGAGGATTTTTTTAGAAGGGAAATCAAGTCCGAAAACCATCATAAAAGTGGATTTTAAAGATAGTTTTCGCTTTCTGTACCACCAAAAATCGATAGAATGATTTTTTTAAACTGGTTAGTGGTTGCAAAAAAAATCCAAAAAAGCCCTTAAAAAGTGGCGGCCGGATACGACATTCTTTCCGTATTTGTGTGTATAAGTCTTTTATTTTTATAAATAAATGGGAGATGGTGACCCGTGAAGTAAAATGCACACATGTTGTCTTGGGGAGGGGGAGGGGTATGTTTGGGCATCCAAAGATAATGGAACAACTATAGAATGCAGGGCCACACCGAATGTTACTTCTTATAAATTTACGTAATCTGACTTAAAAATACACAACTGCAGTTCCTAGGTCAAATTCAGAAAAAGGGAAAAATTTGGCCCTGCATTCTATAGGTACTCCAAGATAATTAGTCGGTAATTACAGATTGTTGAAAACATTGTTGTTCTCGACTATGACCCTGTTGCATGGTCTCATAGTCCCATGGTAAGAAGTTACTCTTGGTAGATAGATGACTCTTGGTATTGTCACACTAGTTGGTCTGGAGTGTGTAGGTTTGATTTTAGGTTTAGTGTTCGTTACATAGGTAGCAACTGCAGATGGAATGAATGTCAAACCCAACCGCCACTTTTGCATAATGTCTAAGCATGTGTTTTTAGCAGACGACAAAATGGCCAACATCTCACTGATTTGTCCATGAATTCATTGCTCAAAATATTTTTTCTAAACAACACTTGACTACATTTTCCTCTTCTTTAGTTTGTCCTCTGTCATATTTTACAGGAAACCTAGTGATATTTGTCATAGTTTGCGAGAACAGTGGCAGCTATCATCTATCAACATTCTTTCTTTATTCGAAGTCTGCCACAACAGAACAATCAGAAGATAATCTGGTGTTTTTTTTTGTGTGTTTTTTTTCTGGTTTGTTTTTGCAGTGGATTGGAAAACGGTGCAACAAGGAATGAGTGACATATTCTGTACTGAAGGATTTGACGGTTCTCCACACACCGTAGAGTTTGGAGCAAACGGAAGCAACCTGACACTGTACACTGGACGGGATGGAAGGTATTTAAAGCACCATGCCAAATCCAACAATTTATTATATGTTTTGAAAGTGAACTAAACATAAATATTTGGACAGGAAGTCGACATAAATCATTGTCGGTTTATTATTACAGATGTACTTATCGCCTGTGTTGTTAATAGTTTTATATCAAATACAAATTTTATTCATATTACTGTAAATCCATATTTCACTGGACAGGATGGAAGGTATTTACAACACCTATAAAACCTTGCCAAATCCAACATGTTATTGTTTGTTGGATAATGTTGGGTTTGGTAATTGGAAGTCAACTCGTTAATATTTTTGATCATTTATGAAGTCAATATAAATCATTGGATAAGAAAGTCTTTTAAATTTGTTGGCTTTGGAAATCAACATTAATTTATTGGATTTGAAAGTCATTATAAATTTGTTGGATTGTTCTGAATTTTGGAGTAATCATTAATTTTGTTGGATTCCGTTGGAAAATAGTACTCAATTGTCCAACAAGAGTAGAGTGGAGTTTATACTTCCTGAAGACTGAATACAATTGATGTATTTGTATCTAGGTCAGTGGTAGTGCAGTGTTACCCAGAAGGCCTCATTACTGTCAATGTGCAAGAGAACGTGGATACCAGACTGACTGAAGAACAATCATGTGACATGCAGAAGAAACTAGCTACACTCATTGGTTCCAAGAAATCAAAAAGGTCAGAGTTTATGAAGATTTTGTTTCAGGTATGGTTTATATTTATCATAGAAAAACCTGAAAGTTGATATTGTTATAGAAATGACTTTGAAAACAATTGTGTACTTTTGTAATCATTGAAGGAAAAAACATGCTTTTAAATAATTCACATCCACCACGCTGATATTTAACATTTAACACACTTGTGCTAAAAACGAAAGCGCCCTCTGTTGGCTGTACTTTGTATTATTTTTGTTATGATGTCATTTTCATCAACGTACCTCATATTGGTTTAAATCATCATTTTATCTCAAAATTTTGACAAGTTTAGACAAAACAAACTATGCCATGGCATGGAATGCATTTAAAAAAAGAAAACCAAATCAGAATTTAAATTGTTTCCAATGTTAGTATTTTTTTACAATAAACAGTCAAACTTGCCCATCCTAATAATTTTGTTTTCTCCTAAAGGTTTCCGAAAATCCGGCGCGGAGGTTCTTGTGATGTTTACTGGACAACTGTCGACAATCGTCTAGTTGAGTATGACTTTGATAAAGTGGTATTTGAAGAAGACTCTGAATACCAGAACATCAAGATTTTACATTCTAACATGTATGGCAACATGCTCATCCTTGACAATGACCCAAGTGAGTGTATTCTATTCATTCTGAAATTATTGAGAAATTTGGAAAGACGTACATATTAACTTAAGGCTAGGAAACAATTTTGTTGAAATATCATCACAATCAACAGAGTTTTAGTTTTAGATTAACCCTCCTACTTCTGGTACCTTTTTCATACAAGTTGATCCACCATTTGAAACCATTCGCTTTTGTGGTTTTGAATGGTGAAATAACTGTGTACAGTATTAAGTAAGACTAATTGCGGTGACACCATGTGGAATCTCAATTGAGTAGTAATTAGTTCTGAAAAGAACTGGAGTACAACTCGACGTTTCGATCAGTATGCTCTGATCGTCCTCAGGAGAATGCCGGACTCTGGAAAATGCTGCTGCTTAAGTAGGCTGCTGGAGGATCATCCCATGAATGGATGCTGGAGGATTAGTTCGTTGAGGCGCGCAGGCGGGAAACTGTGAGACTATGGGACTAGGATCCTAGGGGTTGGGGGAGAGGAGTGTGTGCTCACTGAACTGAATCAGTTGTTAACAAGCACAGGGGAAGGAGGGTGGTTGACTTAGGATATAGGGGATCCCTCAGTCTGGGGTGGGTTATGGACTTTGGATATAGAAGATCCTTCAGTCTGTAGTATAGGTCGCCAAATGTCGCTGATGAAGAAACCGATGTCCTGTGGCACAGTGTCGTGTTTGTCGATCTCGATGGCCTCTCTGATGCGTCTGGGGTGCCATGCGTCGATGGGTGTGATGAGTTGGGCTGCCTGCCAGTCGATTTGGTGGTCCTTGATGTGCGAGTGCTTGGCGATGGCGGACTTCTCGAAATCTCCTCTGCGGCCGTGTGCTCGGTGTTCCTTCAATCTGATGGGGAGGTTGCGTTTTGTTTCGCCGATGTACACCTTACCGCACTCACAGGGGATCGGTAGAACTCCGCTCTGTTGTTTGGGTCCGGTTTGTCCTTGTGGGTATGTAGAAGTCCTGAGTTTGCTGGGGCTGAGTGGAACACATCGATGCCTGCTTGTCGGAGGATGCGTTGTGGTTTGTGAGGCGTCGAACCTAGATAGGGGAGACAAGCAGAGAGGTTAGATCACTTACCTTGCTTTTGGAGTTTGGAACCAGCCGCTGTGCTGATCTTGTTGTGATTGTAACCGTTGCGTTTGAGGGTAGTTCGGATGTGCTGTAGTTCCTTGGGAAGGTTGTAGGCGCGTTATGCAGCCGTCACGGTTGACTGATGACTTGATGCTTGGATGATGGAAGGAGCGCTGGTTCAGGTACCGATCTGTGTGCGTGGGCTTTCTGTAGGCGTTGTGGTGTAGGGAGCCGTCTGGGTTTCTGGACATGCCAACATCAAGGAACGCGATCTTGTCATCTTCTTCCGTTTCCATGGTGAACTTGATGCTCGGGTGTTGCTGGTTTAGATGTTGTAGAAAATCCTGGAGTGTGTCTCTGCCGTGTGGCCAAACCACAAAGGTGTCATCCACGTATCGGAGCCACAGCTTGGGCTGGAGGTCGGCGGTGTTGAGGGAAGAGTTTTCAAACTCTTCCATGAAAATATCAGCAAGGACCGGGGATAAAGGAGATCCCATGGAGGTCCCAGCTGTCTGCTCGTAGAACTTGCCCTGAAACTGAAAACAACTTGAAGAAACACATGTTAGTAGCAAATCATGAATTTGGTCCGGGGTGAGTGATGTGCGATCATCAAGAGAAAGATCTTGTACGAGTCTGTCCCTCACCAGGAGGCATGTCTCTGTAGTTGGGACATTGGTGAATAGGGAGACAACATCAAAACTAACCAGGATGTCGCTGGGTTGAAGTGTGAGGCCACGGGTGATCTCAACGAACTGACTGGAGTTGGACACATGGTGTTGAGTGAGACCCACCAAGGGTCGGAGGATCTTAGCTAAATGACGGGCTGTGTTGTACGTAGGTGAACCTCTGGAGGCGACAATGAGGCGAGGAGAGGAACATCAGGTTTGTGAATCTTCGGCTGGCCAAAGAACCTAGGGCAGGATGAGCTGGATGGTCTGAGATGTCGGTAGAGTTGGATGGAGAGGCCACCTGACACGGTGGGAGGGCAAGGAGTTTGCTAGCTACTCTTTTCTCTATGGATGGGATGGGGTTCTTCTTGAGGGCGGTATGAATCGGATAATAAAATGTGACTTACCTTGTCATTGTGTTGTGCTCGGTCCATGATGACTGTAGCGTTGCCTTTGTCTGCGGTGAGGATGTGGATGGAGCTGTCTCGTCGGATGTCCTGTAAGCAGAAAGTTCTCCCTTGGAGGTTGGGCTTGGCTGGCTTGGCTACGAGAACATCGCTCATCTGTAGTCTGACGTCATCAGCTGCTGTTTTGTTGAGTCGTCGGGGCTGGCTCAACTGACTGGATGATTTCTTCCTTGGAATGGATTTGGGTGTGAGGCTAAATTCATTCCCAGTGACAGCTGCTGATGTTTCGATAGGAGTGAGGTCGTTGGCTGAGGTTGACGACGGTGTGTTTCTGGAACGCAGTCCTGTGGCGGAGGTGTGAGGTTGCCTTAGGGATGTAGATCCGTAGGTTTACTTGAGCGCGGTTGGAGCGAGATGTAGAAGATCTCCAAGACTCGAGTCAGAAGGTCGTGGGGATACAGGGATCCCTCAGACCGTGTGACATTGGGGAATAGGGATGTAGAAGATCCCGTATCCAGTCTGCTAGAAGCGCGGTTGGAGTGAGATATGGGAGTCTCCAGGACTCCAGAGTCGGATGATGGGTGGGGATAGAGGATCCTTGGACCGGGTGAACGGCGGGGAATAGGGATATAGATGATCCCGTGTCCAATCGTTGAAGTCGCGAAAAACTTGCTGATCTGCTTCCGCGGGTGGTGGTGAACACGTGTCTGCTCGAAAGGCGACGGCGCGGTGGTGACTTTCTCGAAGTCCTCGGGGTGGGCGATGTCACGAAATCCGTCTTCTAGGTGGGGATAGACTGCGGTCGGTGTCGGCGAGGGAGGAGCGTGTGGAGGCGATCCTCTCACAGCGAGGCGCTGGCTGAGCGTGGGATGCGGCGGGAACGGAGGCTGCGAACTGGGTCATGGAGCTGTAGCCTGGGCGGGATAAGGTTGGAGTCTCGGCATCGTTTCAGGAAGGCGAGGTTGTTCATGAGTTTAGGGCGTCTGATCGGCCCGTTCAAACGACCGAACCTTAGTAGTGGTATGCTCCCGTGGGCGTAGATAGGTAAAACTTGTAGCTTTGCATGGTGAGGATGATAAGTAAGACTAATTGCGGTGACACCATGTGGAATCTCAATTGAGTAGTAATTAGTTCTGAAAAGAACTGGAGTACAACTCGACGTTCGATCAGTATGCTCTGATGGTCCTCAGGAAGAATACCGGACTCTGGAAAATGCTGCTGCTTAAGTAGGCTGCTGGAGGATCATCCCATGAATGGATGCTGGAGGATTAGTTAGATTGGCGCGCGAAGGCGAGAAACTGTGAGACTATGGGACTAGGATCCTAGGGGTTGGGGGGAAGGGTGTGCTCACTGAACTGAATCAGTTGTTAACAAGCACAGGAAGGAGGGTGGTTGACTTAGGATATACCCACAAGGACAAACGGACCCAAACAACAGGCGAGAGTCTACGGATCCCTGTGAGTGTAAGGTGTACATCGGCGAAAGCAAAGCAACCTCCCCATCAGATTGAAGGAACACCGAGCACACGGCCGCAGAGGAGATTTCGAGAAGTCCGCCATCGTCAAGCACTCGCACATCAAGGACCACCAAATCGACTGGCAGGCAGCCCAACTCATCACACCCATCGACGCATGGCACCCCAGGCGCATCAGAGAGGCCATCGAGATCGTAAAGCACGACCACTGTGCCACAGGACACAGCCGGTTTCTTCATCAGCGACATTTGGCACCTATACTACAGACTGAAGGATCTTCTATATCCAAAGTCCATAACCCACCCCAGACTGAGGGATCCCTATATCCTCAGTCAACCACCCTCCTTCCCTGTGCTTGTTAACAACTGATTCAGTTCAGTGAGCACACACTCCTCCCCCAACCCCTAGGATCCTAGTCCCATAGTCTCAGTTTCGCCTCGCGCCTCATAACTAATCCTCCAGCATCCATTCATGGGATGATCCTCCAGCAGCCTACTTAAGCAGCAGCATTTTCCAGAGTCCGGCATTCTCCTGAGGACGATCAGAGCATACTGATCGAAACGTCGAGTTGTACTCCAGTTCTTTTCAGAACTAATTACTACTCAATTGAGATTCCACATGGTGTCACCGCAATTAGTCTTACTTATCATCCTCACCATGCAAAGCTACAAGTTTTACCTGTGTACAGTATTGATTCCCCCAAATGGTTTTGAATGGTAGGTCAGCTAATACAAAACCTTGGTTGGATCTTTCCAAATGGCAGTACAGCTAATACAAAACCTTGTTTGGATACTTCTAAGTGGTGAATCAATGGACCCTCTATGCATTTGAATGGATTTGAATGGTAGTAAAGCTTGCTACCAACACTGTTCAAATGGTATCACCATGTGTGTACAAAACCAATGGGCATTTTGGTAAGTGGAAATTTTGAATGGTTTCAAATGGTCAAACAGTAGGAGGGTTAACTCAGTGACTGAAAATAATACCCCGCATGATAATGTCATATTACCGTTGCTGCTGCATAAATGAGCCAGTAATAATCATTCACTGTGTTCATCTTAAACTAGGACACCGATTCCATGCCCTGTTCAAAGTCGGATCTGATCGTGATGATACTGTCCCTTTAAAGTTTCAGTTCAGATACACATTGTTTTTTATTTTTATTTATTTTTATTTTATTACATTTTACACTGGCAATCAGATTACATCAATTAAATATAAAACCAAACCCTAATAAACTACAAATACACAAAAATTCATGTTAAACAAAGCCAGTGAGTGGTAAGATAGAACAGGTGACCAGCACCTCTACAAGGCCATCCTACCACAAGAAACTCACTAAACATTATATACCTCTTTACACCCCCACCTCCCCGCCCCGTTACACCACTAGAGGGCCGCTGAAGCAAGTTAGGACGGAAAAGAACGAAAAAGACAACATTAAGCAACAAATTAAATACGCCGACAGAGAGAGCAATGGCAAAAGGACATCCATGTGGACATCCATTGTGAAAGCTCACTTACAATTTCTTCAGTTTCCGAAATCATCATGAATTCTCAGTTTTCCCTATGATTTTTCCCAATTATTTTTTCAGATCTGGCAGAAAGTGATCTAGCGTACACCAAGGCTATCACAGGGAATGGCCGGGAGAACTTCAAGGGGAAAGACGTTCTGGTTTTAGGAGGAGGAGATGGCGGGATTCTTCATTTCCTTCGTCAACAGGATCCAGCGATGATTACAATGATAGAAATATCCTTTTATTACAAATCATTGGCAGTAGCATTTGTAGACTTTTTTTTTAGTCATCCACCCCCCCACCTCCTGCCCCATGACAAAAAAATTGTTATAATTTTTTTTTATTTTGTAAAAAGCGTATGAATGAGTCGGTCCCCCATTTTCCTGAGAAAAGGACATTTTTATTAGGATATCTGAATATCTATTGGAGCATTTGTCAGGGGCGTCAGGACCAGGCCTGGGTTCTGTGTTTACCTTAACTTTCTATTCACATTGATCAAGTTGTGATTGATGCAGCCATCAAACATCTTCGAGGGATTTGCTTTGATTCTATGGATCAACTGGAAGGGTCAAATTATAAAGTAAGTTTGCTTTGTTTTCAGGTTGATTTTTTGGGGGGGGGCTTTTAATTCAAAATAAACGATTAGAACTCAGGGACTCCTCCTAACAACTGATATCAACTGGCTTGATGGTTGACAAGCAGGCTGTCTTTCTTGATGGCTAACTAGCTAAGCCCTTTTCACACGATGAGTGATTTGTCGGTTAACATTTGATAAACTTGATTGCTTTCTCTGCAGGTTATTGTCGATGACTGTGTTCCAATTCTTAACAAATATGTCCAAGACGGCAGGCAATTTGATTATGTCATCAATGACCTCACAGCAGTTCCCATCTCAACAGAGCCACGAGGTGAGTAAATATCACCCTTGTGTGCTGACATTCAGTCTCGATGAGTAGTAATCTACAGAGTAGATGACGTTCCTACAGATCCTCATTTTGTAAGAATTATTCAAATGTTTCTCCCTGCAGGGGACCAGTGGGACTTCCTGCGACTTATTCTCGATCTTTCCATGAAAGTTCTTCGGCCGTCTGGCAGATACTTCACACAGGTGAGGCGCCCTCTATCACTTGATATGGACTAGTCTGATGTTTTTCCTCATGTGTCCCCTTCCCCTCTTTTTCAAAACACTGGATCTGCACCTGTGGTCATGCACCTTGGACTGGTACCCACTTTGATAGATTGCTCGATATCAGAAGTCTATTACCTACATGAAGTGTGCCAGCCTGTAGTAATGCCACACCACGGCATTGTACTCCAAACGTGCAACAAGCTTGGTAACGAGTTTTGCTCCCCCTGCCTGGCCTGCCATGGGGCATCATGGGATAGTTGTTTCCACGCGAAGCTAGTTCCTAGAGAACTAGACGCGATCTAAAATTAGGCACAGACGAACCATCAGCTGTGGGGAGAACATGCGCGAGATACAGCTCTCTCACACGCCGGGTAAGTCTCCCAGACTGCACTGCTTCTTTTTGAGACCTTCCATGTCAGTTTGTGGAACAAAACGTCATGAATGGGCAAAATCCATTGTTCTTGGAGTACTATGCCGTGGACAAGGTTAATACACGAGTGGCACACTTCATGTAGGTAACAGACTTCTGGTACTGTGCCATGGACTAGGTTAATACACGAGTGGCACACTTCATGTAGGTAACAGACTTCTGGTACTGTGCCGTGGACTAGGTTAATACACGAGTGGCACACTTCATGTAGGTAATAGACTTCTGTTGATATTTATTATAATTGTCATTAACCCTCCTATAGGTTTAACAATCAAAGACACTCAAAGTTTGTATGTCACTCCCAACCCATTGACTTTGTGCAGTGCATTCAAATAAATGCAAGGACATGTGGCTCTGGTAGGAGGTCAAACCAAAACCACTCGACTGTAACTTATGCAGTACATACACAGCTCTGTGTGACTCTGCATATAACTTGTAAGACATACACAAGTGTGTTTGACTTTGCCACTATCTCCAAGCACTCTTATATACATGTGTGAACAATTGGCAATGCAACCAAAAATACTCAAGTGACTGTCTGTGGGTGCGGTGCTTACTGGGCCAAATTTCAGCCTGGGCATAGGAGGGTTAAAACAAGAGCTTTTCATTAAAAGTGCTTTGTATTTGTTTTGAAGGGCAATGGAGCCAATATGATGGATGCTATGGTAATGTATGAGCAACAACTGGAGAAATTAAGTTGCAAGGTGAACTTCAGTAAGGAGACAGTCAGCGTACCATCCTATTTGGAATTGTATCCTTTGTTCAAAGATATTAAATATAAATTTTTTAATTATAGGAGCAAAAATCTGGGTTAATTTGACAAAACCAACCAGGGCAAGGAAGGAACTAAAAACGAACCATTTTTTTAAAACTTTGGTATGATTCGAACCCAGGTCAAAGGCACCAAAAGTAACATCACCCAATCTGACCTCTGTGGGATTCAAACCTAGATCACAGAGATGGAAGGGAAAAAAAACATACACCAACCTGACCACCAAAGGTTGGTTTGACAATGGGAGTTTGAGGTAGCTTTTCTGGAGAAAGTGGAACCTTTTTTTAAACGGTAAAAATCGGGAAATCAGCAAGAATAATTTTTGAGCCATTTTTCTTTCTATAATTACCCCACCTCCCTCCCCGTACCCACTCTTCAGGCCTGCACATAACTAACCCATTAAATTAATCCGAGTTTGATTCATTCCTGGGTCCAGTTGCTGGGCTCCCATAGCTAGGGTCACAGCGCCATTGTTAGGGTCCCATTGCTAGGGTCACCGTGCCAGGGTCACAGCGCCGGGGTCACGGTCCCATTGCTAGGGTCACAGGGCCGTGGTCACAGCACCGGTGTCACAGCGCCATTGTTAGGGTCCCATTGCTAGGGTCACAGGGCCGTGGTCACAGTGCCGGGTCAAAGCAAGGAACCTATATTTTGATTTTTGTCGATTTCCTTAACTGTTAAATCTTTCAGGTGGGTATTCTACGAGATCTGGAAGATTGAGAACCAAAGTGAGAGTTGAGATGAACCAACAGTTTTATAATTGTTTCCTATTTTTAAAGTCTAATAGAAGTAGTAATCATTTTTAAAACATTTATTTTTGATGGAAAATATAAGGTGTTTTCTCCCACCCACCAGCCCCACCAATAACATTTACTAAATGGGTGTAAGTAGTAGCCAAGTGCTATCCATATTTTTTTTTTTTATATCAGCTAGGTTTTTGTGGGTTTGTTTTTACTGATCACTAATTTGTTTACTTTTAACAACTATGAATCCCCCCCCCCCCCCTGCACAAAAAGAAATTACCAAAAGGTTGCCCTCACAATGGATACATGCATTCCTTGTATAGAGTTTCCCAGTCTCACGACTTCACATGACTTCACATGACTCGTGGCCGAGCAGTCTAGCTTACCGGACTCAAGTTCTGGTGTTAGCAGCAGAATGTGGGTTCAAATCCCGGCCGTGACACTTATGTCCTTGAGCAAGACACTTTACCATAATTGCTTCTCTCCACCCAGAGGTTAAATGGTACCTGTGAGGGCAGAGTTGGTTGATTAGCCCTATATGCACTGTAATGGCAGCAATTGAGCTGTATACTCCCCAGGGAGCTGAGATGGTTTCAGGAATGATTTATGAGCCTTACGAGCAGGGGTAATGATATAATGCGCCTTGAGCACCACTTAGTTGGTGGATACGTGTGCTATATACGTCCACACATTATTATTATTATTATGACTTTTGTATTGCATATGCCAACTACTGTCTACTAGTCTAGCTACAGACCCTCTAGTTCATGCTAAAGCCAATCTACACTTATGATAAAATGTATGCAAATGCATCCATACTGAGATGTATAAAAAACCAACCTGTGAAAATAGTGAACGTGCATTCAGATTGTTTGTGTTCAAAAAATTCAACTCCGGTTCTTTTCAGAACTAATTGTGACCCGCTCTGGCAAAACCCAAAACTTCTTGGCATTTACCATAATGCATAACACTAACAGCCATAAAAAAGGTCAAAAACTGACCCCAGGGACCAGTTTGAGATTTTTATGTCACCATATAGAGTTAGAGCATTTTCTCTAGATTTTGATGGAAAAAAAAAATCCTGAAACGTTGTTGGGAAAATTATTAATTTTCACGATAAATTTGGGAGGTCACTCCGAAAAGTTGAGTCCACGTTTTTCATGTCACCATATGGAGCATTGTTGGGAAGATTGTTATTTTTCACTACTCAATTGAGAATTCCACATTACTTATGTATTCATTCCAACATGGAAGTTCTGCCTTTAGATGACGGAAATTATTTCACTAATTGAACTAAAACGATAGCACCTGAGACAGAAATATTTCAAGAGATGTTTGATATCACCATCAACTTTATACCAAGTAAGTTTTATGTAAAACTGATGAGTTTTTCAATAATTATTACCAATAATGTAGTGTATTTGTATTAACCCTAACTCCCTAGGCATTGTATTAAAACAATAAAAATCCTTCAAAATCCTTCAAAAGGCTTTGTTGTCTAGGGAGTTAGGGTTAAACACTATAATATGCACAATCCAGGTTTTTATTTTAGTCATTGATAACTTCTTCAATATGTTATAAATCGAATTGCATATCCTGTACAGGTTTGCCATGTGTTGTACTAATGCACAATACTATATTAAGTATGCATATCATAGAAATAAAGACAAATTCATGCACTAAAGAAAAGATTATTTTCATCCTTGCCAATTTTGTTTTTCTCCGTATTGCACCTAAATTTCTAAAATTGTCTTTTGTTGTACCATAGAGCTTAAAGATTGCCATTGTTTAGCTCAAGAGACCCCAAAAAATAGAATTTAAAAACCGAACTAATTTTGATATCGTTATTAAATGAAAATTTTAAGAGTTTCAGAGCAATTTGTGGAGTGTCGTGGCCGAGCGGTCAATTACCGGACTCAAGTTCTGGTGTTAGCAGCAGAATGTGGGTTCGAATCCCGGCCGTGACACTTGTGTCCTTGAGCAAGACACTTAACCATAATTGCTTATAGGGGCAGAGAGGCAGTTTAACAACTGCCTTGTTCTGGACTAGTTACCCCTCCCAGTCCTATTCGCACCGTGAAGAGGCTGGTTATTAACTTGTCTTGTTTCGGTGCGAGGGGCTGGTTTCTTCAGTGTGGAGTCGTTGTAACAACTCAATGACTTAGTAGCCCCCACCTTGGAGTGGCCATTGGCCTTGTGTGGGGCGAATTGCGTTAAAAAAAAATTAAAAAAATTAAACGCAATAAATGCCATATTTAAAACTTTTACACCAACACCACTCAGACATCGTTCACAGGTACGCAAACACGACATAACCACTATATATACTCAATCATTATACATGTTTTATTCCAAACCACGATAAACGTTATGCCAGCTTCTCTGCAATCTGCAATATATCCTCTCAGCCAAATGGATATATAGCGTTTTGCTAGGAAACTCTTCATTTGTTTTATGAAATTCGGATATCGGAAACTGTATAAAAGCGATATTTAAAACGCTCTTAATTCTGTTTGACAGCTGCGCTGATCAATTGGAAGACTGCACAGGCCCTCATGCAAGCCGAGGATTAAAACGATGTCCCAGCATTTTATTAATTTGAGTTTTTAATTTACTGGTACTAATCCTTGATGGATTTTTTCATTCATTGTCTCAAATGAAAGCTTGTAACTTCCTTAACCCCCCCAAAAATAACAATTCAACATTTTAATGTATTTTGTTACCGTTAAATCGGCCCAACAACGGGCGATATATCTTTGATAATTAATTAAATGAAATGTGTCATGTACATGTTTATGTACCGTTATTTCAGCAATTGTGACTTTCCAACCTCGTTCCCTGAGTCTAGCTCGGAGGGAGAGGTATACATTAAATGCTCGAAAGCCACAGGGCCGATGTTGGTGTCTATGGAGACTGGTCCCCTGTCTATATCTATCAAGGATACAGTAATTCACGTGCCTCTAGCTCAAAGCGTGACATCAGATCTTTAGGTTACCCACTAAATAAACTCCCATAGTAAACAGTGCATAGTAATAGTTATTTTTTTAAACATTTATTTTTGAAGGAAAATAAAAGGTGTGGGGATTCCCTTGGGAGTTTGTGAAATCTTCAATATGTTACAAGTCAAATTGCTTACTCTATCAAGGTTTGCCATGTCTACTAATGCACAATATTTCTATAAATATGCACATTATGGGAATTAAGACAAATTCATGCACAGAAGAAAGAATAGTTTTCATCCTTGCCAATTTTGTTTTTCAATGTTTATTTTCTACTAGTTGTTTGTGGTGAATACGTAACAAATATTATATTTTAGTTTGTTTTGGTGAATAAACATTCAATCCTTTGTGAAAATGTTCCCATTGTACTTGAAATCGAGTTGTATGGTCCTTTTTTCACCCCTCCCCCCCCCCCCCCCAATCTACCCCTTAGGTCAATGTGTGCCTCCTCCACCCCACCCCCCCCCCCCTTATCTCTCTCTCAACCAACCTTTGATCAACCAAGTAAAACCATCAATCCATTACATATTGTTCGGGTGGACACAGAACCGTACGGCATCTCTCTGCTCAGCAAAAAAATACATCTCATGTTTTCTACCCCTCCCCCCCCACACACCCTCCATTCCTGGGCTCTCGCCTTAAACATTATTACATACACATCTAATATAAGTACATGTACCTCTTTCTGTCGTATAAATAGCTCTTTGAATCAAGATACAATTGAAGGGAAGGTACAACATTAGTAATGTTGGCAAAACTGCTTCTATGAGTATGCTTACTCTCTTTGAATCAAGATATGCATTAAAGGGAAGGTACAGCATTGGTAATGTTGGCAAAACTGCTTCTATGAGTATGCTTACTCTCTTTGAATCAAGATACAATTGAAGGGAAGGTACAACATTAGTAATGTTTGCAAAACTGCTTCTATGAGTATGCTTACTCTATTTGAATCAAGATATACATTGAAGGTAAGGTACAACATTGGTAATGTTGGCAAAACTGCATCTATGAGTATGCTTACTCTCTTTGAATCAAGAAATACATTATAATACATAAAGGGAAGGTACAACATTGGTAATGTTGGCAAAACTGCATCTATGAGCATGCTTACTCTCTTTGAATCAAGATAAATACATTAACCCTAACCCTCCAGGGTATTTTGGCTAGAAACCCTGCCAGACGCAACAGATTGCATCGTTTGTCAAAGTGACTTGACTGCCCAGTGCAGCAAAATCCATCAGGTCACAAATCTCAAGGCCGAACTGCCTCAGAGTCTGTGGTCACCAAACGCAGCAGGATACAACTCTGGCATTGTTCAATGGGACCAGCTCTCAATAGAAACAGACTTGGCTGCTTATGCACTGGTGTTGACAGCTGAATCCATCAAAGTGCACCAGACTTTTCCACCTGATGCACTTTGCTGCGTCTGGCAGGGTTAGGGTTAAACAACCAGTCAGGGAGAAATTTCAGATCCAGTGTGACATAGAATTTAGGAAATTTAGTACTCTTTCAGAAATTAAAAATGGAAATAATTTTTCTTTTTCGTAAAGTGAAAGCACCTTCAAAATGCACCATGTATTTTTGTTGATAATTCATATTCAGCACTTATGGCCTATACTTCTTGCCAGGTAGTAATTTTACCCCATTTGAAGAAGTGAAAGTACCAGTTTCCAACAGTGCTGAATTTTTCCAAAAAGAGTGTCACTTGGAGGATTTTGCAGGATTTGGGGTGGTTAGGGTCAAGATAATCTGGTAATTACCAATGTTGTACCTTCCCTTTAATATTTCAAAGACATACAATTTTAAGTTATTTGTATAAATTATATATCTATTATTTACAGTTTCTTCCATATATTCCTTTTCTCACATAACCTCTAAAGACTGCAGTCTTGCAGAAGAAACCTTGAATTTGAATGCTGAATCCTTGAAATTTTTGTTACAAAAAAATGGTTAAAATTCTCTATCAGAATAAACACAGCATCCCAAAAAAAGCAAGGCTGTTAATATAGTCACAACTTTTTTTGCGGCAGTAAGCAATACAAATGTGCAGTTAAAAGAGCATCTCAAAATGCGGAACACTTGGACATTCTACTGGGAGTACTGCCTGCAATTACTTCTTGCTGGGAACAGGCAGTATTCCATTTAGATCTGGAACATTTCATTAGGCCCCCCCAAAAAAAGTTTCTGGTTTCTGGTCATCGGTCAGCTTCAAAATCGGTGAGGTGACAAGCTTTTTTTTTCTTTTTTTTTTCTCAGTGATCTTTTTTGATACATTGTATACGCGGAGACCAAATCGGGCAAATCGGGCAAACGTTCATACCCTTTGGCAGAATTCCAATCGATCCAGCAATTTTGGCTGCAATTTGACATCATGCAGTGCACTCAAATACATGCAAGCACATGTGGCTGTGATAAGGAGGTCAAACCAAAACCAATCAAAGACACTCAAAATTTGTATGTAACTCCCAACCCATTGACTTTGTGCAGTGCACTCATACACAGCTCTGTGTGACTCTGTGGTTTGACCTACCAATTGACAATGCAACCAAAAATACTCAAGTGACTGTCTGTGAGTGCCGTGCTGACTGGACCAAATTTCAGCCTGGGCATAGGAGAGTTAATGAGTAAGCTCACTCGGAACATCTACTGGAACAGCTACTCTTCCTGGTGGGACCATTGGACATTTTGGGAACGCTTTGTGTTCCTGAAAGACACTTTAATAAAGGAACAGGAACATTCCAAGATTTGAGACACTCCCTTGTGGTCAAACAAGTAATTCCAGCCAGGCAATTGGCTGAAAGAGTGGATGACTTTTAATTGTTTTTGGGTAGTCATTGGATCTTTTCTCTATGGGTAGTCTCCCCTGTCTAGCCATGATTACTTCAAATCAACCCCCAGTCAACGTTTGAGCTCTGACGTTAAGCTACAAGCTTGCCCACTCTGCAATGCAAACACACAATTATGGTCTAGACGAAAAACTAAGCATGGCATTGTTTTCAAATGCTAAAGACTTGCTAGGCCGTGAGTCTGTGACCATATTTGGACAGTTTTGATGTAGGCTTAAGTCAAAATGCGTGACTCAAACGTCCCTGCGATTCTGCGAATTCTCAATCACCACACCAAATCCTTATATTCTGCTTCATATGTATCGGGTATCATTCCTATTCTTGAATTCACCATACGCACGCTGGTACGACCAAACAGTTCCTTCTCAAATGATATCATCTGCTTCCAAAATCCAAAATTTGGGCGAATGAGTGGGCGTCGTGCTTTCACGTAGGCATAAGCTTGCTTAAGCGGCATCCGGTCGTACTTCATCAGGTAAACTATACACAGAGTTGCCGACCGACTGCGACCTGCATAGCAGTGAACTAGCACCCGTCCACCTTTTCTCTTGACGTCATGAATCATATCGGCCACTCTGTCAAAATAGTTGAAAAGTCCGGCGGAGGGGACGTCATCGACCGGGATGCGAGTCGTGATGATATCTTTGGGGTATTTGGGCATAGGGCACTGTGAGCTTAGGGTGACGTTGACGACATGTGTGATCCCTCGGACCTGCAAATGCATTGGACTGCTGGCTCCATAGGCACTGCTGATCAGCAGAAAATCTGTAAGCTGGGAAATGGTGTGAAATGCCGACTGGGCGTAAGCCATATTTGTATGCTGGGAGTACAAAAGGGTTCAGTTTCTTACACTGTTGACTTTCTGGACTCAGCTCTGGGGATATAAAAAGATGTTATTGCTTGCATTAGACACTGTGTTCAAACAATAGGAACGCACTTATGTATATTTACAGCTAATGACAGACCTTCTTTTGACCTCAGCGAGGGCGCCCTTCGAGCCTGTGACATCATATGTAACAGTTCTATAGCATGATATCTATATAACCGTCAACAAATTAAATACAAAAAACTTCTCCCAGAGTCCTAGTAATACTATACTATAGAAAATTATCCACTCTTAGTCTTCTCCGTTCCGTTAAATAAGTTTCATAAACTCACTCATTCAATCAAGTGAAGACAATTGTGAAATCGTCTTGTGAAATGGAAATAAATGTGAATGAAATGTATGAAAATAAATGTGAATGAATGTAATAACCTTTAAATAATACATTTTAAATATGTTATACAACTTTTTTACAAGATGTTTTAAAGTTAGACTTTTTATAATTTTAGAGAACAAGTGCAGGCAATACATGTAGTAGGCCTACAGTAATACACTACAATAAATGTACAAATATTTCCGTTTATTTTTAAATTAAAGACCTTATACATTACCTCAATATAAGGTCATGGTGGCCTTCCTGCCGCTGACTTAAATAAAGGAAGGAAGTCGATGAGCAATATAAAGTAGGCCTTACTCTTGTTTTGAATTCAATGGAATTCAGAGATCAGCCCAAAATATTTTTTCGGTCGTCGTCGCACCGCTAATGTATTAGGGCGCCCTCTTGCGTTGATGATATTTTTATCTGGTGTCCAACCTCTTCTCGGTGATTAAGTAGGACCTTTTGTGGTGTTGCGTCTGACTAAATAGTGTTAGCGCACACACCGGCTTTCATAAGTTTACTGTTTCATCTAACTGTTATAATGTTACCTCAACTTTATTTCATCATAATTTCTGAAGTAGGAACATTATTATGGATTTCTTGTTAAGTGAGACAATGGACTATTGCTTAAAACAGTTTAACAGGTTTACTTCAAGGGTGTGTTGAACTGTCGCTGAAAAAAAATGGCTTTTTATGACGGTGCTTTGCTCAAAATTGTGCACGTTGTGATTACACTCCGAGCAGTTCTGTGGATATGGATTTCATGGACTTGGTCTTGGAAATCTTTGATAATGAAAGGTCAAAAACGGTCTCTAGCTCAGTGTAGAAAGGACGGTAAGAGTCTGCGGAAGCTACCGTGTCACCTTGGCTTTCTTGTGGAGGAAGATAAGCTTTCATATGAGGCTGTTTGCAGACTTTTAGTGTGGAGTATGGCACTTGGAGTTTCCTACTTGAGCGTTTTTGATTTGCAAGGTAAAGATAGTGGCCTACGCCCACTTTTTGCCACAAGTGAAGCATATAGACAAGAGTACACATTTTTCAAATACACTTTTTACATCAGTGTTTGATGTTAAAAGTGTTTGATTTTAAAGAATAGCTCTTAAAGAATGGCCTGCTCTGTTTGCCCCACCAGTGTGACACGGACCTGTATCCTTAGCCACACGTTGGTCTCATTGCCGCTAACGGCAGGGTTTCCTAGGAATTTTCTAAATTCCAGGCGCTGAAATTGACGATATTTACAACTATTTTGACAGGCTAGATATGTTCCTTACATGTTGAACTATCTAGGCGCCCCCCAAAAAATGGTTATTTTACTTACATTTCATCTCATATAGGCCCGAAAAAATTACAAGACAATCGGCATTGTGTTTCAACGAGGACGGCCATTTTGAATGTATGAAGAGTGTGTGAATGGGAAAACAACTTTACGATGGCTGTTTTATGTGTGCACATACTTGCTCATATTTTAGCGCGCGAAGTATTCCGTTTCGGGGTTGCACGTATTGTCGGTAGTCAGAGCATTTTTATGTGCTAAAATGTGATATAAAATGTGATATAACTAATATAGGCCTGTGTATAATTAAAATGAAATATTAATAAATAAATAAAACATGCCTAGTTCCTGGATTCAATTATTTACTTTTACTATAATAAGTAGGGCATATATATTTACCAACCTATATATATCGCAGAACCCGCTGCTATATAGGATTCTACCAGCCAATCACCATCGGGCAAGCTCGGTGGTCGAGAGGTTAAGACGTCTGCACTAGTAAGCAGGATATTGTGGGTTCGAATCCCGCCCGAGTCCCGCCTGTGTAGTTTTTAACAGACTCGGAAAGCACTGAGTATACAGTGCTATACACACGACGGTGTTTGGGCAAAATTAAATCAATTGTCTATTTACCTTATTAATTTTATTTTGTTTGTGTCCACATTATAATTCAGCAAAAGAAAATTTTTTAAAACACCGTTCATTGACAGGCAATAATGATCGAATCAATGAAGTGTTTCATGTTTGAGGATATCGCTGATACTAGATAACATATTGTTGTTTAACAAAATAATAATAGTAATAATATTATCAGTATTATTGATAATGATGGATGGCCAAAATGTTAATAATTGGGCCCATTCCTGTAGCCCAGGAATTTTATTAAGAAATTCACGCCCCCAAATAGACCCAAACCACACTTGAACCATCTTTGCAATTTGTCTGTGCACACATAAAACAGCCGTCGTAAAGTTGTTTTCCCATTCACACACTCTTCATTCAAAATGGCCGAACTCGTTGAAACACAATGCCGATCGTCTTGTAATTTTTTTCGGGCCTATATCAATGAGACGAAATGTAAGTAAAATAACCATTTTTGGGGGGGCGCCTAGATAGTTCAACATCTAAGGAACGTATCTAGCCTGTCAAAATAGTTGCAAATATCGTCAATTTCAGCGCCTGGAATTTAGAAAATTCCTAGAAAACCCCGCCATTAGCGGCAATGAGACCAATGTGTGGCTAAGGATACAGGTCCGTGCCACACTGGTGGGGCAAGGCCTCTGTTGGATTTTGCAAAACAATGTTTTTAACAATGTTTTTAGACAATATTATAATGCACACACCATCACTGTATTTCTAGTGACTAGATTGGGGTAGAATCCGACCGCCACTTTTTCTCATTCAATATAACCAATAATGTAATCTTACCTACCCAGTAATAAGGTGGAGAACATATGGATGATGATGGACATATACATCAAATTATTCCAGGATATTTATTTCATGAAAAATCAGGCATTTTTGGTATACGATGACTTCCTCAGTCATGTCAGTCTGATCTTGTCAACTCCCCCGTTAGTGACCAACACCGTCAATGGACATGTACACGGTCAATTTTCTGAAGGGGAGGATTATTTTAGAAGGGAAATAAAGTCCGAAAACCATCATAAAAGTGGATTTTAAAGATAGTTTTTACTTTTTGTACCCCCAAAAATCAATAGAATCACATTTTAACTGGTTAGTGGTTGCAAAAAAATTCAAAAAAATCCTTAAAAAGTGGCAGTCAGATACGACATTCTTTCCCTAGACTGTTAAAAACTCTTAATATTTTCACATCCTGACCTTTGTTCATGTGTTATTAGAATGTATCGCATTTGGACTCTGCTGTATCTGTTGGCTCGGGCGATTGCAAACATTTTGGAGTTTCCAAATAGGAATCTCAATTCCAATTAGATGTGATTCCAAATTCATGTACAAATATATTTATTGAAAAGCCCCGGCTGGTATTCACTAGTCCAGAGATTGTAGATGGCTTCATTATGTTCCCGAAAGACCACAGCTATATAAAATAGATTCTTTAGAAGCTGTTGTTGAAGTATGAACCCTGCCAAGTGCAACAAGATCCATCAACAAGAATAACGGACCATTTGTTCTCTGATCCCTTCAGCAAGATTTTAACCTCTGTTGCATTCTATTGGGTTCAGCACAGCCAGGAATAAATCTAACATATTTTTGTTTTCTTGTACCTAGGAGCTTTCAAGAAGAATGCAGTACTTTTAAAAGGACATCTGGATAGGCTACAGGAGGAGATTATGGGAAGAGAGAAATCCAAATTTACATTCCAGCTTCACAGGAGTCGCAGTAAAAAGCTCAGCAGTAATGGTAAATACTTGGTCCTGCACACTGTTAGGTAGTTAGGATGAGCCTATTCTTATGTTAGGATTATCCTAGCTAACTGTTTGGGAAAGAATGTAGATGACAGCCACCACTGTTCTCGTAAACTATGACTAATCTCACTTAGTTTCTTGCCAAATGTGATAGAGGACAAACTAAAGAAGAGGAAAATATAGTCAAATGAAGTTTGGAACCAATTTTGTTGGAAATTTTGGAAAGAATGCACAATACAACCACCACTTTTTCTATCCAAATATGAAAAATATCACAGATTTTCCTTCAAAATATTTTAGAGGACACATTTATGGAAAGGAAAGTGTTGTTAAGTGAGGATTGGAAAAGATATTTTGGAAGATTTTGTATGAATGTATGCACAGTGAGATGTTAGCCGTGTTGTCGTCTGCTAAATACACATGCTTAGACATTGTGCACAAGCGTTGGGTTTCCGCTTTTTCATTTCCTCTGAAATTTTAATTTCCGCCTTTTTAAAATCCGCCGAAAAAACATCTTTTTATTTTGTGGTGGTTGGATTTGACATTCTTTCCACTGTTAAGATCCAGCTTATCACCTGCAGTTATTATATTGCTAAGGTCTTGTCAATAACAAGACCTTAAAGTTACAGTAATTGTAGCTAGGTTCATCTGTACTTAGCAGTCCCTGTGGCCTGACATAAATTTATGTTGGGACTTAATTACTGTTAAACCATCATTCAGACAATTAACCCTAACTCCCTAGGCCCATTTGCTTACACATAACCTGAATCCTTCCTAACTCCCTAGGCCCATTTGCTTACACATAACCTGAATCCTTCCTAACTCCCTAGACCCATTTGCTTACACATAACCTGAATCCTTCCTAACTCCCTAGGCCCATTTGCTTACACATAACCTGAATCACGTGCATTCAGAATTAAAGCTTAGTACTCACGATGACATATATGCACACTAGGGTCTTTTCAGGTTCTCCTCTTTTTATCCAAATTTTTGCCACAGGCCTGTAAACTGTGCCACTTGTCAAGACATTGTGCACAAGTGGCGGTTGGGTTCGACATGCTTTCTGAAATTTTGAGCAATGACCTTGTGCACATCTTTTGAGATGTTGGCCATTTTGTGGTGGTTGGATTTGACATTCTTTCCACTGTTAAGTTCCAGCTTATCACCTGCAGTTACTATATTGCTAAGGTCTTGTCATTGGGCACTAATAGCTATAATGTACCATCTTACAGTTCTAAATCATATTACAAATACTAGGGAGGTGTCATTAACCAAATATTCTACAAAAATTAATAGCAGTCTATATGCGACAAATGCTTAATTAGATATGTTGGGACTAATTACTGTTAAACCATCATTCAGACAATTTAACCCTAAGTCCCTAGGCCCATTTGCTTGACAAATTTGCAGCATGAAAATTCTATCAGTAGTAAAGCAAGCACATGACATGTATGCACACATGTGTTTCTAATCTGTGATACATGTACATGGCCAGGGAACCTCCCCGCATGCATGGAGCAATAAACAGTGTCCACTGACCCAAGCACTGACCTTGCAATCACTACAACAAACATGGATGTACATGTACCATGGAAAGGCAAGTATGCCTAATAACCTCAATCCTCTAAAATCCTTCACTTTAGCAAAGAGCATGTAGCATGTAACCTCAATCCTTCAAAATCCTTCACTTTTCCAAAGAGGATTTTGGAGGATTTGGGAAAGTTAGGGTTAATGTTGTGAAATAATCGTTTATCATTTAACCAAATCTAATTTTCAGACTAAACAATTTTATTTCTGGAAAAATAGCTTAAACCACAATTTTCAGGTTATAAAAATCTGTTAAAAAAATCAGAAGATAAAAAGAAGAGCTTCATCTATAATTACCATTTTACCAATAAATGTCAGGGGTGTGATTTGTCCAGATTTGTCCAGATTTGTCCAGATTTTCGGATTTTTACAAATCGCAATGTTGTGATCCTCCAGATTTTTAAGATTTAAGCAATAAAGGAAAGCAAAGCAAACGCTCAGAACTATAGATTTCACCCCAGCGCTGTTCACAACAGCGGCCCCAATACCCCTAGCAAAATTCACGTGGATTTTTCAAAACTGCCCAATCATCCCCCTGATATGTTCATACTCTTGACGAATATTTGTTTGTTTTTTTATTTTTGCAGAAGGAGCACAGGTCCACATTGCACTCCTATCCCCTTCAGATGGTAAACTTGACCTAGTCCGGACAGCGGGTGATTACTGTCATGCTGTAGCCAATCGTACACTCAAACCAGCAGACATAAACACAGACTTGGTCAACTCTATGTTACATGGTAAGTTGTATGTAACACCAAGAGCAGAAAGTGGCTATCTGGCAATCTTTTGAAAAATTGCAAATTTTGTATTTTTTTTTGTATGTTTTCTCTAACCTGAGAGCACTTTTCTAGATGATCGGCACCTTTTCCATCTTCAAGTTAATTTTCGGATAATATTTCTGTAATTTTATATACAGGTTACCAATGTTCTACCTTCCCTTTATATTTGATCATCATCCTTATATTGAAACAACAGAAGAGTCATTTAACAAACAAAAGAAAATCAACACATTTTCGTTATCTGGGAAGAAAGTGGGTTTAATAACATCCATTTGAATCTTTATATACAATTAACCCTCCTACTTCTGGTACCTTTTTCATACAAGTTGATCCACCATTTGAAACCATTCGCTTTTGTGGTTTTGAATGGTGAAATAACTGTGTACAGTATTGATTCCCCCAAATGGTTTTGAATGGTAGGTCAGCTAATACAAAACCTTGTTTGGATCTTTCCAAATGGTAGTACAGCTAATACAAAACCTTGTTTGGATACTTCTAAGTGGTGAATCAATGGATTGAATGGATTTGAATGGTAGTAAAGCTTGCTACCAACACTGTTCAAATGGTATCACCATGTGTGTTCAAAACCAATGGGCATTTTGGTAAGTGGAAATTTTGAATGGTTTCAAATGGTCAAACAGTAGGAGGGTTAATGTATTTGTCTCAGCTATTTTTATGATCATTTGTGTAGCAACCAAAGGTTTTCCAGACCCCGATCTCCTGGTGAAGTTTGGGCCGACGGAAAGTCTGTGTGGATATCTTCCATGGCAAATTCGTCTCACCGAGTTTTTGTAAGTGAAAAGTTTGGTTTTATAGCACTTCACTCAAATACGGCCAATTTTGCTATTATTAGCTGTAGCTATGCAGAGCTAATTAGAATGCAACACATTTATGTTGAATCTTTTTTTAAGTGAGCTGAAAATGCAAGTTCTCTTGTTTTTGCTGATGGATCTTGTTGCACTCAGCAGGCTTCACACTTGGACAACTGATGGATGTTGTTGCATTGAGCAGGGTGTCTAGGCAGTTATTGAAGAGGGTTAGGGCAGCTTCACACTTGGACAACTGATGGATGTTGTTGCATTGAGCAGGGTGTCTAGGCAGTTATTGAAGAGGGTTGGGGCAGCTTCACACTTGGACAACTGATGGATGTTGTTGCATTGAGCAGGGTGTCTAGCCAGTTATTGAAGGGGGTTAGGGCAGCGTCACACTTGGACAACTGATGGATGTTGTTGCATTGAGCAGGGTGTCTAGGCAGTTATTGAAGAGGGTTAGGGCAGCTACACACTTGGACAACTGATGGATGTTGTTGCATTGAGCAGGGTGTCTAGCCAGTTACTGAAGGGGGTTAGGGCAGCTTCACACTTGGACAACTGATGGATGTTGTTGCATTGAGCAGGGTGTCTAAGCAGTTATTGAAGGGGGTTAGGGCAGCTACACACTTGGACTACTGATGGATGTTGTTGCATTGGGCAGGGTGTCTAGGCAGTTATTGAAGAGGGTTAGGGCAGCTACACACTTGGACAACTGATGGATGTTGTTGCATTGAGCAGGGTGTCTAGGCAGTTATTGAAGGGGGTTAGGGCAGCTACACACTTGGACTACTGATGGATGTTGTTGCATTGAGCAGGGTGTCTAGGCAGTTATTGAAGGGGGTTAGGGCAGCTACACACTTGGACTACTGATGGATGTTGTTGCATTGGGCAGGGTGTCTAGGCAGTTATTGAAGGGGGTTAGGGCAGCTACACACTTGGACAACTGATGGATGTTGTTGCATTGGGCATACTGTCTAGCCAGTTTTTGAAGGGCGCTTGGGTTAACACTTAAAGATTTTCACAGCAATATGCAACCCAATTATTATTATTTGTTTTAAAGGTTTGTCAAATGATTTTTGTAAGATATTTACTAATGGTGTTCTCATCTTTGTCTGTTTACAGATCGTGTCCAACTCATTGGAGTATAGAATACGAATCATTCCTAGACATACTGCATAAATATGCAAGAACACAGCAGAGATTAGGAAAGTAATTTGGAATAAACATTCAGTGTGTTACGTTTATTTTTTTATGCAGCAGTGCATTTGGGGGTTCGTCAGATGTTTCAAAATGTTCGTATGTGAAACGACACATGCTTATTTATATAGATTGGTGAAATTCTTGCGTCGGGAGATAAACAATTGATTTAATTTTGCCCTACACCGACGTGTGTATAGCACTGTATGCTCAGTACTTTCCGAGTGTCTGTGAAAAAAACTACACAGGCAACTCGGGTGGGATTCGAACCCACGACCTCCTGCTTACTAGTGCAGACGTCTTAACCTCTCGACCACCGAGCTTGCCCGATGACGATTGGCTGGCTAGATTCCTATATAGCAGCGGGTTCCGCGATATATATAGATTGGTGAAATTCTTGTGTCGGGAGATAAACAATTGATTTAATTTTGCCCTACACCGACATGTGTATAGCACTGTATGCTCAGTGCTTTCTGAGTGTCTGTGAAAAAACTACACAGGCGACTCGGAAAGACACTCGGAAAGCACTGAGCATACAGTGCTATACACACGTGCTTATTTACTTGTTAAAACGCCTTGAACTGTGAGTTTTTAGGAGCAAGATTTCTGTTAAAAAACCAAAATGTGTATGGCAAAATTTCAAGAAGCACAAAGACAAAGACCAAGGAGCAATTGCCAAAATAAGTCTCTTTCGAGTTACATGTTGAAATATTTTGTGATACCGACCGCAAATGTGATATTTTAAGCACAGGTTAAAAGGTGTACACAAAGTAAGTATACTTCATTTTAAGAATCATCATTTCTTCAATTTTGTGTAGCATTACAACCGAAAACGTTCACTGACTTGTATACATAGTTCATTTTGCATGTCCAGAAATTTACATTCACAAATGCAAATGATTGTAAATTTTCCTTGTTTTGTATTAGTTCAAGTTGTCAATCATGTCATATTTTTAAATGGTGCTGTATCTGAGCATTGTTAACTAGTTCGCGTCGGGAATAAAAAAGTTTTTCTGGGCCCCTGTGCGGGTTTCTTTTTCCCACACAAACACGTTAATGGAAGCTTCCACAGCGCGTGGCTACGTCTACCGAGCATGTCACTGTATGCTCAGCTCGTTCCCACGTCAACCGAGCATGCATACAAATATTCCGGAGTTTCCTATGGCGTGTTTAGACACTCCGATCCGTGGTGCAAAAAAAAAATTGCGTGTATACACGGCCTCCGACGCTAACTGGTTAATGAAAGCAATAGGTTCAAACCCCATATACACTATTGGTAATCTCAAAAACAGTTTTTCATAAAACATATTTGGTGTAAAGTTGATGATGGTATCAAACGTCCCTTGAAATATCTCTGTTTCAAGTGCTATCATTTCAGTAAAATTGGTGAAATAATTTCCACAAATAATTACCGCCATCTGAAGACAGGAATCCCATGTTAGAATGAATACGAACAATCTGAATAATTTGTTTACTATGTTTCTCCTTAACGACACAAGGAAATAAGCTGAAACCTTTCACATATTTTATACATATCTCTTGATTCTTATAAAGTATGGATGCATTTACAGACCATAGTATTAGCCAGAGGGGTGTCTGGGTGTCTTTTGTACACCCCTGTTTCATCTGTCATTTACATGTCAAAGTATTGTAAGTGAACAATTTGGACACCCTAATTTTGGAATTTCCAGAAAATTTTTACACCCTATATCTAAATCCTGACTAATGGAGTGTCGTGGCCGAGCGGTCTAGCTTACCGGACTCAAGTTCTGGTGTTAGCAGCAGAATGTGGGTTCGAATCCCGGCCGTGACACTTGTGTCCTTGAGCAAGACACTTAACCATAATTGCTTCTCTCCACCCAGGGGTTAAATGGATACCTGTGAGGGCAGAGTTGGTTGATTAGCCCTATATGCGCTGTAATGGCAGCAATTGAGCTGTATACTCCCCAGGGAGCTGAGATGGTTTCAGGAATGATTTATGAGCCTTATGAGCAGGGGTAATGATATAATGCGCCTTGAGCACCACTCAGTTGGTGGATACGTGCGCTATATAATATATACATTATTATTATTATTATTATTATTATTATTATTATTATTATTGTTATTATTGTTATTATTATTATTATTATTATTATTATTAACACCTTGTAACAGGCATTTTACCAAAAGTGTATACTGATTTTAAAACATTGATGTCTTGATCCTAATTTACCCTGAAACTGCGACAACACATTGTTCTATTTTAACTGCCCCTGATTCAAACCAATATCATATATTTTTATTAACCCTACTACTACTACTACAAGGGTCAAAATCAGTCAAAATGTTGATGTACTTGCCAAGGTATATCTAGTGCACACTTTACAAGTCAAACACTGTCAAACCTTACGTGTAGTAAGTACATTTACAGGTCAAAATTAGTCGACCGTTTTTGACTGGTAAAAACATTGTCTGGTATTGTTCAAGGTGATCAAAACCAGTCAAAAATGCCCCTGTGTGCACATTTGGGTCAACAGTCAAAACGGGCATTTGGCTGGTTTTGACCTCTACAGCAACTTTCCACTAAAGTGCATCAATAGTAGGGTGTAAAATATGTAGCCAAGAAATTATGAAAATGAAACATTTCCGTGCAAATTTGGAAGTCACATTTTTGAATAAATAAGTTCCTTATGTGATAACTTGATGTATTTATACATTTTTATTATCTCACTCAAAACTCACTCAAAAATGATGATTGTTCGTTGATGATTATGTTTTTATGTTTGATAATTTACTTTGTTGATATTAAAATTGAAATATTAATATAACTAGTTTAAATAGGCCAGTTTGTAATGCTTATTTAAAACAAAGAACTTGAAAGGATGTGATTTAAAGGGACAGTATTGTCACGATCAGAGCAGACTTTCCACAGGGAAGAATCAATGTTTTAGTTTAAGATTAACGCAGTGACTGAAAATTAATGTCTCATTTCTGCAGCAGTAACAGTAATATGACCTTATCATGTGGGGGTATTATGGCATTCACTGAGTTAATCTAAAACTAGCATTCTGATTCCATGCCCTGTTGATTGTGGCGATACTGCCCCTTTAAAAACAAAATATCGATAACTGCCTCGATTATATTATCAGGATTAAAGGGACAACATTGGTAAGGATCTAATTAAAAAATTTATAGAATGATTATCCAAAAAGTAATGTAGTGAGAAGCTGTTAAAGATACGAATTTTAAGTTTTTGCTGCGTTTTCTGTAAAAATTGTGAATACTTTTTCACACGTTTCTCATGATTTGGATTCCGCATAGAGCTGAATAAAACTGAAGGTTGGTGGTTAATGTATATCTTGATTCAAAGAAAGTAAGCATACGTTTAGGAGCTGTTTTGCCAACATTACCAATGTTGTACCTTCCCTATAGCAAAGAAATTTAAAAACTAAAATCAGATCACATCCGATGCAGGATCTGCCACTGCATTTAGGTAGCTTACAAATTGAAAACAAAACATTGCAGAAATAAATACACTTTACTAAAATAAGTGTCTCCATAGTGAATTACAAATCTGTAATTTTGGTATTGTCAAATTTGGGTTACATGTATTTGAATATATTCCCACCCTGTGACCTTGATAAGGTTAATGCATAGTACATTCCACCAATGTTTTCAATGCTTATCTATGGTAGACCTTTAAACAACGCTTTTGAACTTGGAACCCCAATAATGTTGTCCCACTCTTGGTCGAATGGAATATTGAAATGTATCCATTACACAGATTATGCTTGGGTAATACCAAAAGCGCTTGCATGACGTGTTTAAATGATAATTTATGCTTCATGTGGGGCACATCCGACCACCAAACCCATCCTTCCTGTTTCTCCATTAACCACGATCATTTTCCCATATGATGCCCGATATACGGCAGAGTGCACCCCCTCCCATTGTGTCTTCATTGTGTTCCAAGAATCTTAGGAATTCTTTAGAGGATTTCGGGGAGAGGGGTTCGTTAACAATAGAACAACAGTGTGTTAGTGTATGGGGACATTTGGGGGTGCCTCTGCCGCATATTAAGCATGGTATAATCATGGTATAATTTTTTTTCCCGTCGCATTTCCAAGCCTGGCGCCACCACATTAATCAGTGACGTAACTATACGGCGTGGAGATGAGGTCACATGCCCAACAGTCCCACTGCATCTCTATTATACTGACCAGGGGTCAGTGGTTGATACCCAACAGAAATTCAGGATTTTAAGACATTTCACTTTTGCCACGCCCACTTGGGGAAATCCTGTCTTTTCCTTCCCATGGTTCGAGTGTTCTCAAAATGTTCCCCATTCAAACGTTGCCCCCCCCCCCCCCCATTTCCGTGCCCTAACCGTTGCCATTGGTCTAATTTGATTTGTTTTGTAACCAGAAACCGTACATTCATTGCATTTTTAGTTTCTTGATAATTATTGTGAGATACGTGAGGGTAAAACCATGGTAAAACTAAAACACTCACTGAAATGTAGTTAGCCGAATAATACCAACAGAGGGCGCCATAATGCGTGAAAGTTAGTCTGGTGACTTCGCGAGCGAACAAAATTAGGTTCAAACAGTGCAGGGAACACTATGATCCATACATTATATCATCATGCTGATTTTTCCATGTTTTGTAAAAAACTGAACTTGACTCGTGACAGAATTAATTTGTAAGTATTGCTCCATTTGACGACAACTTGTGTGTTCTTCTTGCACAGTTATAATTTTGGAAAGATTTTAGTAAACAACCTCCTCTTTGTGCACAAAATGATATTTTTTGTAGTTGTGGTTTTTTAGCAGACGACAAAATTACCAACATCTCACCGTCTCTGACTACACAATAAAGTTACACTGGATGTGCACAAGTTCACTGTTCAAAATCTCCTAAAATATTGATTCTAGACATCACTTAACTACATTTTCTTCTCCTTTGTTTGCCCCCAATGTCATGTTTTGTAGAGAAATTTGTCAGTTTGAGAAAAAATTGGTAGATTTATGCTACGTTTCCATTCTTTACCTGATGTAAATAAAGACAAGTAGGCCTACATTGTTACAAAACATGACAGGCGAACACTTAAAAACTTGTCAATCAGTTAATCACAGCTGTCAGAGTCAGAGTCATTGTACGTGGTGACTCGAGACTGAGTCACAAAAAATGCAATTAGAATTGAGTCTGAGTCACATGTACTTCTAACTAAAGTTAACCCTAACCACCCCAAATCCATTAAAATCCTCCAAGGGGCAGTTTTTGGAAAAATTCAGCACTATTGGAAACTGGTACATTCACCTCTTCAAATGAGGCAAAATTACTACCTTACTAAGTAAAAGTACAGGCCATAAGTGCTGAATATGAACGACCAATGAAAATGCATGGTGCATTTTGAAGATAAGGGAATGTTTCCAAAAGTACACTGGATTTTGGAGGATTCAGGAAGGTTCCTAGCCAGAATACCTAGGGGGTTAGGGTTAATGAAGAGTGAGAAAGACCCTGAAAAAAGAATAGCATTCTTACAATTGTAATAAAAAAAATTGACAGGGTCTGCCATAGATTCTTACAAATAATTATTTTTAAATTATACAAAAAAGCAGATGAATACAACATAATGATAAAGAAAAAAAGTAATTGCATTTAAACTAATGAAAATCTACAGGGATACATCTTTAACCTTATAATATATCTTTCTGAATTGTCTTTCTCTCTATCTAGTTCTCCATTGCCATGGGGAACACACTCAAAATAGGACTACAGAGGTTTAATGTGGAGAATCGCGCTCACAGATTCATTGGTAAATCTAAAACAACACCAGCACCAAGACATCCTAGCACAGCACGGGCAATCCAAGAACTTCAGCAAAGTACGAAGCAAGTTAAAATTTTTACCACATTTTATAAATTGTAGGATCCATTAGAAGCCCCTAAGCAGAAAACATGCTTACCAGAAAACTTAGCAAGTTTCATTGGTTACATCCAAACTACAATACAAAATCAGTGTAATTTGACTGGTAGTCTGTTGTTGACTTTGTACAAAATGGGGTACAATTTCGTAGAGCCTCAAAGTAGAATCTTACCAGAAAAATTTACTTAGCAAGTTTCACAGGTTAAATCCAAATTTCAATAAAAAAATTGTAATTTGATTGGTAGTTAATGCTTAATTCTTTGCTAAGCACATTTTAGCAGCTCTATATAATTTGCATCTGGTGATAATTCAAGAAAAGTAAAACCATTTATAAAATAAAATTGGTGACCCCTCCTTTAAAATAAAACAGGTCTAGAGAAAAAATTTCATAATCAAAATAGTAAAATTTAAAAAAACCCAAGTCGGGCGTCAACAAGTTGGTCAAACAAGGATTACCAATCATTTATTTTTATATTTACATGGCCTTAAAAGATATCGCCTTAAAAGTAATATTGAAATACAATTAAGGTGTTTTTTCCACCACAGAAAATCCTGAAGTCTTGAACGAGCAACAGAGAAAGGACGACAGGTTGTTGGGATTTCTACAAAACATCAGAGTTGACTCGACTGACCCAGTACATGAAAAAGTAAGCAACTATAATGATGTGAAGTATTTGATGTGAGGCTGGTGATGGTACCAAATAGGCTTGGGCGATGACACGATAATATCGAATATCGCGATATATTTTTTTTACGCGATTATGATATCGAGAACTTTTTAAATCATCGAGATATCGGCAGATCGCGATGAAAAAAATATATCGTGAAGAAAAAAATATATCGCGATTAAACAAAATCCTCGATTGTCATTTGGGCCAGAAATTCCATGGGGAAAAAACTTAGGAAGTCTTTTCAGCTTTCGTGAGAAACAAAATCTAACTACTTCTGTAGTAAACCGAATGTCAGATAGATATTTATTTATTCAGCCAATGATAAAAAATATACAATGGAAATCGAGCGAACACAAGAGCTCTAAAATTTTACAAAAAATTAATATTGTGTACAAAAGTATACAAACAAACTATACAAATATACATATAAGGCAATAAGATTCAATTAATTGCAAATATAAAATATAAAATTCAACGGGAATGGTGCACATTAAAAACCTTTACGGCAGAAGGATAAAAACTATCAATAAATCTCTTAGAGCCCCTAAAATTTTGAAATCTTTCCCCGAGGGGAGAAATTTGAAATAGTCAACAGCTGGGTTGGAATTATCTCCTATAATATTTCTAACTCGTTTTAAAGTACATTCTTGATAAAGGGAAAAGAGAGATGGCAGGCCAGTACCAATAATACGTTCAGCATTTCTAATAACTGATTCTAATTTCCTAAGCTCATTTTTACTTATGCGACCAAACCAGACTAAAATATGTGTAGTTAATATACTCTCACACAAATGAGCCGCCTGACATGTTGTTGTTTAATAATCCACCGCCACTCAAAGAAATCTATTAAGACTGATTTAAGTGTTGGGAATCAATTGAATGGGGTATTTGATCCAACAATGTGGAGACGATAGGCCGTATTCATAAAAATAAGTAATTGCTTTTACTAAAGTAACAACCCCCTTTTACTAACCTTTTACTTAAATGTGTATTCATAGAAATAAGCAATGACTTTCAAGTAAAAGCTACACATTTTAAGCATTAGTAATTGCTTTTTACTTATAAGTAAATGCTAGAGAAATTAGCACCTACTTCAATTTGTATTCATAAAAATGACCCTTGACTAGCATTTACTAGTGATTGTACAAGCACCTAATTTTTAGCTTGCTGTTTAGCCAATACAGACATATCACATTTTTTGCCATGTTTTTACGTCCAAGACCACAACCTAAGGTGTATAACATCAGGCTTAATCGTGATGAAGTCAACCCTACCATTTACAGAACTTTATTAAGGTTTGACAAAGAAAATGTGGAATGGCTTGCAAACACCTTCATACCACCAAATACCGAGACTCGTGGATGGTACTGTAGTACAATAGCAACTACTTGAGAACTTACTAGCCGAGGCAAGTAACAACTGTAATCATTTAGCAAATGGTTATGAATAAGATTTTTAGCAATTGCTTAGACTAGACCTTTTACTTACCTAGCTGTTGCTTTTACTTATAGCATTTACTAGTAAGTAATTACTTATTTTTATGAATACGGCCTATTGTTTACGTCTCACTGTCTATCCATGGTGGTCTATGACTCTGGCTGGCGCACCACAGTCAAGTATATTATATCATACATATTTAAATATATGCATAATATGGGTGTTACCTTAAAAACACATAGTCATGAATTAAATCAAAGCATGGATCGGCAGCGGCTCGTTCAAAGTTGAGGGATTAGGACACTATTCTGTTGTACCATACTGGGACTTTTGTCTCATGTGACAAAACACATACACGTACTCTTGATAAACCATGTGACGTTTATTTAAAATAGTGTGACTACAATCCACATTTTCTGAATCACATGGTTTTATTCTCCACAGTACTATATGCAGGAATAAACCTAGTCACGTGTTTATCTATGACCCAGTCACATGGAACGCGTGAATCACGTGAACTCGGGCTGATGATTTGATTGGGACGCACGACGCAGTAACCGTCCCACATAATTATTATGCAAACGATTTGCCAATAGCGATGGGTGCATTTTTGCGACCGTAACCAGAAACATGTTTGGGCTTTGGTCATTGGTTAAGCGTTTTCGCAAGTTCGGTTGTGCTCGATGACATCATGGTTCTGACCAAACATAAACCGAACTTTGTGTGATCGGTTATGCTTAGTTTCAAGATGGCGGATTGTAAAAAGTGTTAAAACATGATTAAGTGATTGTTCGTACACCAGTATATCTTTCAAGTTACTAGCACTCACGAGTAAGTTCTATTTTGAGAAACGTTGATGATTGAGCATGTCACAAACTGAAAACAACTGGCTGGTTATGTTCGCATTTTCGCGTAGCTGTGCCGTTTTGTTTCTGGTTAGGGTAGCGAAAACCCGCCCCATATGTTGCACTCGTGAACAGCGCAATTGCACGTGTCTCTCAGTCTCAGGTAAGCACTGGCAATTTATTGTGACACTTGTAGACGGGTACATCCCTGCCATTACCGGCTTTAAAACACTCATGCGTGAAAAACAAAAATAATCGCGATATTATCGAATATCGCGATATATGTTTGACGATATATCGTGGATGAAAAAAATTGATATCGCCCAAGCCTAGTACCAAACATCCTGAGATATTATTCCGTCGGATATGCTGGCATTTTTTAGAAAAAAATGAAAAATATTACAGCCATGATCTATTTCCACATGAGAATACATACATAAAATGCATTTTTATTATTTTCTTGTTAATGACACAGTGAAATGAAATGAAACTTTCACAGGTTGGTTTCTGTGCGCATCTCTTGATTCTTATAAAGTGTGGATGCATTTACAGACATTGGTTGGTTTCTGTACATATCTCTTGATTCTTATAAAGTGTGGATGCATTTACAGACATTGGTTGGTTTCTGTACATATCTCTTGATTCTTATAAAGTATGGATGCATTTACAGACATTGGTTGGTTTCTGTACATATCTCTTGATTCTTATAAAGTGTGGATGCATCTATAGACATTGGTTGGTTTCTGTACATATCTCTTGATTCTTATGAAGTGTGGATGCATCTATATAGACATTGGTTGGTTTCTGTACATATCTCTTGATTCTTATAAAGTGTGGATGCATCTATAGACATTGGTTGGTTTCTGTACATATCTCTTGATTCTTATGAAGTGTGGATGCATCTATAGACATTGGTTGGTTTCTGTACATATCTCTTGATTCTTATGAAGTGTGGATGCATCTATAGACATTGGTTGGTTTCTGTACATATCTCTTGATTCTTATGAAGTGTGGATGCATCTATAGACATTGGTTGGTTTCTGTACATATCTCTTGATTCTTATAAAGTGTGGATGCATCTAGAGACATTGGTTGGTTTCTGTACATATCTCTTGATTCTTATAAAGTGTGGATGCATCTACAGACATTGGTTGGTTTCTGTACATATCTCTTGATTCTTATAAAGTGTGGATGCATCTATAGACATTGGTTGGTTTCTGTACATATCTCTTGATTCTTATGAAGTGTGGATGCATCTATAGACATTGGTTGGTTTCTGTACATATCTCTTGATTCTTATGAAGTGTGGATGCATCTATAGACATTGGTTGGTTTCTGTACATATCTCTTGATTCTTATGAAGTGTGGATGCATCTATAGACATTGGTTGGTTTCTGTACATATCTCTTGATTCTTATGAAGTGTGGATGCATCTATAGACATTGGTTGGTTTCTGTACATATCTCTTGATTCTTATGAAGTGTGGATGCATCTATAGACATTGGTTGGTTTCTGTACATATCTCTTGATTCTTATGAAGTGTGGATGCATCTATAGACATTGGTTGGTTTCTGTACATATCTCTTGATTCTTATGAAGTGTGGATGCATCTATAGACATTGGTTGGTTTCTGTACATATCTCTTGATTCTTATGAAGTGTGGATGCATCTATAGACATTGGTTGGTTTCTGTACATATCTCTTGATTCTTATGAAGTGTGGATGCATCGACAGACATTGGTTGGTTTCTGTGCGCATCTCTTGATTCTGATCAAGTGTGGATGCATCGACAGACATTGGTTGGTTTCTGTGCGCATCTCTTGATTCTGATCAAGTGTGGATGCATCGACAGACATTGGTTGGTTTCTGTGCGCATCTCTTGATTCTGATCAAGTGTGGATGCATCGACAGACATTGGTTGGTTTCTGTGCGCATCTCTTGATTCTGATCAAGTGTGGATGCATCGACAGACATTGGTTGGTTTCTGTGCGCATCTCTTGATTCTGATCAAGTATGGATGCATCGACAGACATTGGTTGGTTTCTGTGCGCATCTCTTGATTCTGATCAAGTGTGGATGCATCGACAGACATTGGTTGGTTTCTGTGCGCATCTCTTGATTCTGATCAAGTGTGGATGCATTTTACAGACATTGGTTGGTTTCTGTACATCTCTCTTGATTCTTATCAAGTATGGATGCATTTACAGACATTGGGTTGGTTTCTGTACATCTCTCTTGATTCTTATCAAGTATGGATGCATTTACAGACATTGGGTTGGTTTCTGTACATCTCTCTTGATTCTTATCAAGTATGGATGCATTTACAGACATTTTACCAAAACCAGACACTCCCGTTAATGAACCAAATGCAATCCTTCTTTTTACCCCTTTTTTTTTGAGACCTTGCTTATCAGTCTGTGGAACACTTGGGCATGAATGGCCCAAATCCATTGATTTATGGTGACAATGCCATAGACTGAGTTAATACAAGACTATGACACGTGGTGTAGGTATATGACTTCTGATGGCTTAACGTTATTCATTTAAATTGTGTCTCCCTCTTACAGCCCTTGGAAGCAGAACAGCCAAATCCTGCTGCTTTGAAAAGTCGTCGTTCATTACCCACCAATAGAAGGCCTATCAAACCTTTATCATCGCTATTTCAAGAACCCGAAGAAGAAGTCCCAGAGGGACGCTTGACAGTACCAATGGCCATTGAAATGCTTGCCAAGCACAAACGAAACCCTAAGGTACATTTGGGAGAAATTGTCAGGATTAATGATTCACTTATTATTTATGTAAGTATTCAAAAAGAAGGTACAACATTAGTTAGGTAGATTTATTTCAACCCAATCGTTTTCAAGAAATGTATCCAAAAATTAATCTGTGAAAGTTAGGTGCTCACTTTTTTAAAGAAAAACTGTCAACGTCTTATTAAATATTTTTATGTTAAGTTGAAGACGTTATCAAATATCCCTTGAAATATTTTGGTCTTAGGTAGAGTTTTTACTGGGGCAATTCTCCGGTAACGGAATTACACCCATTCATGATCCAGCCAACATTTGCCATTATTTGGAAAGTATGTTTTATACAAGACAACCAATCTGTGTCTGAAATGGGAGCTAAGATCCAACTGATTCATTGTATATAAAAAAATTAAAAAAAATAAAAATTCACCTGCTGGCTCACTTTAGGGAGGTCAACATTTTGATAACAGAATTACAACAAAGGACAAGCAATTTTCAGCTCTTGCATAGATTAATAAATTTCTGTGAAGTTTAGTAATTTCCAAAAGGGGTAATATTTGTAGCATATGGACTTCATTAGGGTTAATAACTACAATGCAAAATAAAATTTAAAATCTAATACCTTTCTTTAAAAAAATGCCCTTAATCATGGTACATTTTCAGTTGTCATTGGTAATGGTTCCATTTTCTGTCCGAGTTACCTGTGATTGTTTTTGTTCAGTGCTGAGTATGCAGTGCTGTTCAGGCAAAAACTCCAGTAATTTTGCCTTATTTCCTCAATTTCCAATGCAGGAATGGCCAGTAGAAAGATTAGCCAAAGACTACAAGCTGGAGCTAACCGACACGAAGAACATCTTAGAATATTTCCAGTCCTTCAAGGTGATGGCAATACAAGAGGGCCAATCTACTCCCCGCCTCATGGGAAGGTGATGATTATTATTCTAATGAGGTCAAGGGTCACATGTGTTTTTAGAAATCTTAAAGGGTTTGTGTCCAAAGGGCATTATTTTGTAGAGGAATCGCTTATTCAAACCCTCCTACAATCAGTGCAATAACCCATTCAGGCCACTCCAAGCCAGTAGCTGTTGACAGTGGCCTCCTATGGTTACCCTTCTGTGCACTGTTACACCACTGAGATTACAGGGTAAAGTGGTCTCCCATTGATACATTGCAGGCCATACTAATATGTTCAAACATATACAGTGGACTTGGGTGGCACACAGTTGATTTTGTAAGATTACTTGGAAAGGACAGCAGGCTTGTACATGTATGTACTGAAGGTTGCTAAAGAACAGAATTTTGTGGATTGGAGTGGCCTCCATGTGTAGGAGGGTTAAGAAACTATAAGGCAAACAAAAAATGTATGTGGTTTCTGGTCATAGGTTGGCTTACAAATCAGTGCAGTGACATGTTTTGGGTTTGTTTTTTTTACTTTTGACAAATGGACATCAGGCCTTCATTTTTAAGGAGCGCGCTCGCGCTCCTTAGCGCTCCTAATATTTTCCAAGGAGAGCAAAACACAGCGCTCCTTAAAAATTTCGTGAGTGTACTTACATTATTTTGTTAAAACCGTAATCAGTGCGGTCAAAATAAGCCACTTGATTCTGAGCGCGCATCGGCAGACTCGGCACTAAAACCGTCCTTGGCAAAAATGTACCGTCGCACGTTACATTGTACATGGACATGTATTGATAACGACATCGAGAACGTTACTCGTATAGACTGTGCTAGATAGCGGACACACACATGTGGCGTACAGAAAACATCACGCATGCCGATCGTGCATGGTGTTCTGTACGAAAATGCCCTGCCTGATTTAATATTTGAGCATTTTTTTAAAGCAAGTAGCACTACTGTAGCAGAAACTTGACAGAAAACAAAATGTCAAGCGTTCAAATTTCCACATTTCTCAGGTGGAATTTGAGCAGTTTATCCAATTGTCATAATTCACTTCATAATAAATCAGAATTTGATGAACATTATGCCTAGATGCCACAACTGAATTATGGAAATACAAGATCTTCACAATATAACCCTCTAGTCCATTACACCACATGTTGTCTAAAGTGAGACTTGTAACCTTTTATTATGACCTGCCTTTCTAAATTCATTCCAGAAGATGTTTTCATTGCTACATAAAGTTAAGACAAACTAATTATAATGGGAATGAGTTCAGTTAGACAGTTGAGTCGGTGATTATGTGTCCATTTTCTAATCCGTATGTGTAAATAAACCAGTGTTGCATTTACAATGTATAACTGTACATTCAACTTGTTTTTTGTTTTTTTAGTGACAGCAAATCGCTCTCCTTAAATCACTTTGGTGATTTAAGGAGAGCGATCTGTAGCTCCTCTCGTATTTATTCAAATGAAGGCCTGGGACATCATTTCAGGTCTAAGATGACATTTTATTTTTCCTTTTTACAAGGAAAATAGACGTTTGCAGAATTGCTCAACGGTGCTTGGCAAATTTAAAAAAAACCACAATAATATGTTATCTTGAAGCAGAAATTCTACCCAAAACTAATGCACTACTAGGTACCTTGGACCGAGGATCTTTTCCACATACAAACACATTAGTGCTGGGGGGGTTTAAGGAAACACTTTCATTTGTCACTTGATAATACACACAAATACAAAAATGTTTCTTTAATAAAATTTATTTTAGAACTTTTACTCTGTCTCGGGTCTTAATAAAATACAACATAATTTGAACAAAATATGAGGTAAAATTAATGCAATATAAGCAACGTAACGCCAAAAAAAAGACTATATTCATCATAAGTCAAGGTTGTTCTTGAATAGAATACACTTTGACCATGACAAGTGTCTATTCTATAATACTATAAACGAGATATATCAAATAAAATCTCAACAGTCGCAAAATCTGTGCTAGTGCTGGAATTCTTTTGAATCCTGTGTGACTAGCACTACTAGAAAAAATTGTGTTAGGAAGCATTAGTCGTTGAATCTGTACATTGAATAAGGCATCTGAAGGTTTATTATTGAAACAATTCTACATATTACCAACACCAGGATTTGAATCATTACTTGTGTTAATGGCACAGTATATGGAATCGGAGTGCTAGTTTTAGATTAACTCAATGACTGCCATAATATCCCACATAAGGTTATATTACCGTTGCCAGTAATTTCCAGTCACTGTGTTCATCTTAAACTATGACACCGATTCCATGCCCTGTTGAAAGTCTGCTTTGATCGCGACGATACTGCCCTCTAATGTGAAAGAAAATGTGTTAAATTATGGGATGTTCATAACAACCCTTTAAATAGTGTGAATATTAATTAGGTATTTTGCATAATTAGCAGTTGTGAAATTTCATATGCATGATTCCAATAATTTAATATTTCCTTGATGTTGATAAAGATGCATACCCTGCACCACAGACAGTGAAACACCTGTTTACATTTGTAGCGCCCTCTATTGTTCGCATTAATTTTTTGGCAGGCAGAAAGCATGTATGTTTACTTGAAATAACATCCGAAAATGTTCAAATTAACAATAAATTAGATATAGGTGTGCGTAATAGGCTTACTATCACTAACCTTGATAAATTTTTCCTGAAATTTCAGAATTTGCCTGCCAGATTTGGACAGAGGGCGCTTTAGATGTGACAAATGATGTCATAGGTTATCATTATCTACACTTTGGAAATACTTAATATGGTTTATTACTCTCTCATTTTGAGTTCATTAAAATCAATGCTTTTTTTTAAAGATCACATATTGCAAATTATCATCTTTAACAAAATTGGTAATTTATGTTTGTTTTGGAAGTGAATTTTCAAGTTTGTATCCAAATTTCATATTCTCAGAAAACCTTAATATAAGGCTCTAATGAATGTTTCCATGGAAATCACTGATTTTTTAATATTTGTAAATGTGTATTGAAATGAAGAATTGTGCTTTGAGGGACAAACGTGAAATACATTTCCATCATTCAATACACATGTCATATACATATCATTTTGCTAGCGGGATTACAGTTTTAACATTCCTGCTTTGACGGAATTAACAGCGAGGCTAAGTGGATGCACTATTTTCATACTTCAAGTGACCAGCACTTGGGTTAATAACCAAGCAGCAGTAGCAAGCCAGCATTCCCCTTTAATTAGTCCGTTAAATTATATTAATAACATCCAGGATTACACAATGAAATTTTTTTTCTTTTCATATTGATCTTTCATGTTGTTTTTGATGGCAACAAAGCAAGATTAAGACTGGTCTGTGTGATGCTTAAAGCCGACATTCATTATGTATTTCAACAGGTTTTTGCCTACAGTCTAATCTAGCAATATTAGCCTGGATGTTACCAAGATAATTGTTTCAATGCTTACAGCAGTAAAACAATTTGAAGATAACTTGCTAGAATTACACTTAATTAGTCTCTTTACAATAAAGAGTTTGATACCATGACAACACAGACATCCTGGATAGAACAACTGGGCAATAGCTAAATACATCAGTCAAAATTCCCCCCCCCCAAAAATAATAAATCAAAGGCACCAGTCTTTTTGGATACAAGCCTCGGTTTGAATCACATAGACTTGCATGAGCAAACCAAGATGGCTGCTAAAAGCCTATGAGTGAGGGCAACGGAATATTTTTGACTGGTGTATTTAAATTGATTGAACATTGATTTACTGTTCATAACCCCTGAAGACACAAAGATGGTTATGTGGGTTACCATGTCACAAGCATGAGTACCAGCCATTTTTGGGTCAACAGTGTGTTCATAGGAAAGGATGCGATTCAGCAGGCTGTACATTGTAAGTTACTTTATCAATAATACATTAACCCATGTTAGGGGTTTATTTTATTTGTCGTGCTAGACTGCTTTTTTTCCGAGCCTTGCAAACTCTCCTAGAAAACAAAGACGGTCATTATAAGATACAATATATAAGAATTTATAAGACAGCTATGCTTCCAGGTTTAATAAACCAATACATATCATAACACCAAATAATACAGCTTTCTCTGTACACAAATAGAACAAACACACATGCCGATCAGGCATTATCATACAATTATTAACAAATGGTTGTTATCGTTAATATTATCACCATTTCATGTACACATTCCCATTTCCATTTGAGCCATGTATACAAACAATTGCCAATATTAGGGTAATTCTTTCACACATACAAACTTCACTTTAAACAGCAGCAACAAAAATATACCATGGGACTGCGAACATCTTTTTTTTTTAATACAAAGTTTACATGTTTACCCCTTGGGCAAGATATGAATACAAATTTGTTCCTCTCTTGAATAACTACCCTTATTAGGAACAAAGATCCATTGAAAATGTGTGGCTCCCTTCTGTTTCACATGTGTGAAGTCTAGATTGTGTTTGTTTCAGACGAGATTCTGGTCTCAATATGTTATGACTTACTACTGAATCTCCACACACAGTATGGTTATGGATCTGTGCGAGACGTGGACATAAAAAAGCTGTTGTATCAACAAGATCGACTATCAAACCCCTAACTAAATTGTCCAGAACCCATCCTTTAATGGGATCAACACTAACGTTAACATGGTACATGTATGTACAAAACATATATAACAATTTGTTTTTGCATGCTGGCTACAATATAACTTGGTTTTATTTGAATACTCTATTTACAATTATTTTTTTGTTTTTACACATATTTAAAAGGCAAAGATTGTTGCTTAACATAATCTGCCTTGTATTTACACCCCATTAAAACCCTCCTACTATTGCTGCACTTTATTGGGAAGTTGCTACAGAGGTCAAAACCAGTCAACTGCCTGTCTTGACTGTTGACCCAAATGTGTAGACAGGGGCATTTTTTACATTTTTTACTGTCATTTTGACCACCTTGAACAATACCAGACAATACTTTTACCTGTAAATGTACTTACTACACGTAAGGTTCGACAGTGTTCGACTTTTAAGTGCACTAGATATACCTTGGGAAGTATATCAAAATTTTGACTGATTTTGACCCTTGTAGTAGTAGGAGGGTTAACTGAATAAATCCACTCCGAATATTTGTGACACTAAGGGCCTCGAACTGCCAGGCTATTGTGATAAATTTCTAGCTTTAACATTTTTTTAAAGGAAATCTAGAATTCCATGGCATGACCCATTGATAGCTAGTCAGAATTTTTAGTAGGGGTGCTAGGGTGTGAATATCCCTACCCCTTGTTTAAATGCATAATTTTATAAGTACTGCATTTGTTTTTACTCAAACTTTCATTAGGTTAATAAATAGACTTCAAATTTTAGTGGATCACTTTAGTAATTTTTTTAAATTCATTTTCATTCCGACTGATGTACTACTGGGCCTGACGTAATAGTGAATCCATCAGTGTTATCAGACAAATTACACAGACATAATAGAGAAGCCACCAGTCTCTAGATTCAATGTTAAACATACTAGTGGTATTGAACTGTCATCCGACATAATTCTTTAAAAGATTGTCAGTAAGTCCACTGCTGCGGCCAAATATTTATACATACATTTTCCTCTTCGTGAAATATACATACATATTTTCGGTCAACAGCAAAAAGGTTGTCTGGTGAAACAGTCTTTCATTTGATGAAAGACACATGTAACATGATTTTTTATTCAATAATATTTGGGGTGGACGATACATTAACAGTGCCTTATTTTTCTATGGATTTCTACTCTGTTTATCTTAGACATGTGCCATAGTGTTTGGTTCCAAGATCAATGGAAAACCTTATGTACAAAATATTTCATCACACCTTAAATTAATGTACTTATACATTCCACCGATGTGGAATTCCACATTCTGGTGTGGTATGAAATTTGAACTACATAAAAATTCTACCATTTGCTGTGCATCAGTCAAATCGAGATAAGAAATGCATGGAGGTAGAATTTTTATGATAGTACAAATTTTAAGTAAGAGTAATTGCGGTGACACCATGTGAAATGCTCAATTGAGTAGTAATTAGTTCTGAAAAGAACTGGAGGTACAACTCGACGTATCGATCAGTATGCTCTGATCTAGTACAAATTTTATGTGGCATTGTCTCGTAATTTGATCATTTCAAATTTAGGAAATTAACTATCACGGCTTAAAGATGACCAGCCAAAAGCAACATCAATCAAACCAACCAATGATGACTTTTGCTACATTCTTGAGGTGGTGCGCAATGGACGCCTAAGATACTAAAGCATCAGGCAGGCTTGGGCTAGACCTCATATGACTGCAACTAGGTCATTACTGGGGCCAAGAGATAAAATTGCTTAGCAGAAAACGTTTTTTTTTAGCAGCTTTAGATGGTTACCAGCAGATTGTTCATTTAAAATGTACAGACCTTGGCTGGTTGTCTATTTCAAATTGCTTCTCAAAAATATTTGCTTAGCGAAATTTCTGCTTAGTAGTTCTATGAAATGGGCCCTTGGTCAGATTCGATACAGATTTAACTATGGCGGGTTTCTCACAGGGCAGACCGCATTTTGGAATTCGAGGGTAAATTTCGCCAGGAATATTTAAGAAACAATACCCAAGAGTCAGTCGTGAAATGCTCTTGGTATCTGCTCCGTGCATGACCAATTGAGGGCACTATTTTTTAGTTCTCCCATTTATGATTCCCGTACATGCCCAGTTCCCTCATCAGTGCAGTGAACCAAATTATTAGTCTGGTGATTAAGTGGAGCTACTCACAGCCCATACTGTACCATGAAATTGATACTGGGAACTAGAGTTTGTTGCTGTACTGTTAACCAATAGAGGGCCTCAATATGCAAGGAGCGGATACCAATTCCAAAATGACTTTTTGATAGCAACCATAATGTTCTCACAGCTTATTTAACATTTCGTCTGCATTATAATGCATCTGTACCATTTACCTCCACAATGATGTCAGACATAGACTGGCTCCTGGGCTTCTTTGTCATGTTGAGCTACGTCATCAATGTCCGTTACCTTATCGCCATTTCTACCCATCAACTGGTCGACGGGTACCGGGTAGGGGTGTCCCCCGTCATCGAAGAATCTCCTGAACGTGAATTCAAAGAATGCATGTTCAGGGTGTTTGCCATTCTCCAGGCAAGTGTTTGGTTTACTCTTCCCGTTGTAAGGGTACCCATCCCAGCTGTCACCGCTCGAGTTGGAGTCCTTGCATCGGTCGGGGTCGACGGGGTCAAAGTTCGATGTGTCGGTCGGGTAGCGGATGGTGGGTTGGTAAGGAGCCCGCGTCTTGCGGAGGTTGGTGCTGAAGTCGATCTGCTGAAAGAACGGGTGGTGCTTGATCTCATCGGCACCGTATCTGGTCTCTTGGTCTCTGCATAGACATAGGATGAGGTCTGCGGCCTCCCGGGAGAGCTTGGCTTGAGATGGGATGTGTAAGGTGTTTGGCCAGTTGATTACCTGAAATACAAAATTATACAAGTTTAAGACAAAAAAATCCTTGACTCATGGCTCATTTATGCAGCAGCAATGGTAATATGACCTTATCATGTGGGATATTATTTTCAGTCACTGAGTTAATCTAAAAGTAGCACTCCATGCCCTGTTGATTCCATGCCCTGTTGATTCCATGCCCTGTTGATTCCATGCCCTGTTGATCGTGACAATATTGTCCCTTTAAAAGTTGAGCGATAACCTGGACAGAACAAGAACTCACCTTCCATTGTGTCTCAGCAGGAGAGTCAGCATGAAACGGCGGTTGGCCCACCAACATCTCATACAATATGACACCCACACTCCACCAATCACATTTCTGTGTGTAGCCTGTTTAACAAAGAAAAACCAATCAATAATTATTACTGACATGAAAGAGCAGTGTACTAATAAATAAAACAAATAAGTTTTCGAGAATGTTTTGAGAGGAACTCTTAGAGCAACCTCTCAAATCTAACAAAAACTAACAACAGCGCAATGTAAAGCCTGCTGATTGCAACAAAATCCAACAGCAAACAGATTAGCCATGTTGGATCTTGTGGGATTGCACAAGGTTAGGGTTTCAAAATTCTTCCAGATGACATATCGTCGCATCAGTGCAACAAGGTCGTATCATAGTTACGACCTTGTTGCAGACATGGATTTTGCTCAGTGCATCAAGTCGTATCTTTTTACAGAGTTCCAGGATGAACACGCAAAACCTATGGAAGAAGATACAACGTTGTTGCACTCAACCGGTTTAATGTATGCAAATTTATGCACTCTTGCACATACGACCTTGTTGTTCTGACAGGACGATATCATTGGCTAAAGTTTCTTTAAACAACCGGAATGGATCAATGCTTTAGGGGGCCTTAGGCCCATAGTTAAGCTATGGTGTTAAGACCCTCTAAGAACCGAGATGAATAGGTGTGTTAAAGCCCTTTTTCAGAATTGAGGCGACACATTATGAACCTTGATATGAACACTCAATGTTGTTTAGTTCTTTCGGGTACACCATGTAATGATCTCCTGGCGATGACTAGAGCAGACTAGTCGAAATGTTGAGAACAAACCAACCGGCTCTTCTCAGAGCCATCACTTTTTCCAAAAAGAGATCATTACATGGTGTCACCCGAAAGAACTCAAAAACATCTATCTCCGCCATGCAAAGCCTCAAATCCTACAACACTCAATGTACTGACCAACTCTGAGGAGGACCTCTGGGGCGATGTAATTGGGTGTCCCCACCAGTGAATGAGCCTTGCAGCGTTCCTGTTGCCTCTTCCTCCGTCTCTCCAGCGTCTTCATCCTCGGACCGACCTTGAATTCGCCGTTCTTGTTGGTGCTCTCCTTGAGCGGGTCGCAGTGGCAGGAGTCCCCCCACTCCTCACTGGGTTCCATGCTGTCCTGTCTGCTATGACCCTCTGTTTGAATATGAGGGGGAAAAAAGTTAGAAGGGCCTGACACGTACGCTAGTCCTCAAACCTCGAGTCAGAGTCCACATCCTGAATGTTGAGTTTTATTCTCGAGGCACATAGGTCAAATCAAAGTCATGAGTTGTTAAACTTTAGCAAGAATATTTTAAAAAATTGATTCAGATGAACAACACTTTGCCTATAAGACAGATGTTGCTTGGTTCAAAATTTGTTGGACAAAAAAAAATCAGGTTGGAGTTGGAAAATAAAGATATCTATAGATAATACTGCACACTTATGAAATGGCGTTATTGATAAAAATTTTTTTAAATACTCACGTTTCTGGTAGTATTTGGAGTCGTGTGTCCACCTGAATCCTGTGCACAGACCAAAGTCAGTCAACTTGATGTGGCCGTCTCGGTCAATGAGGACGTTGTCTGGTTTGATGTCTCGATGAATGAAGCCCATCTTGTGCACGCTCTCCACGGCTAGTACGAGCTCTGCGATGTAGAACTTGGCAAGGTCTTCCTGAAAGATTTCCAACCTAATGAGAAGGCTCATGAGATCTCCTCCAGGAATATAGTCCATGACAAAGTAGAGGTTCTCCTGGTCCTGAAATGAGTAGTAAAGCTTAACCACCCATTCATTGTCTGCCTCCGCTAGGATGTCCCTCTCGGCTTTGACGTGTGCGACCTGATTCCGCTGTAACACGTCTGCCTTCCGCAGTGTCTTGATTGCATAAAGTTGCCTCGTATCAATCTTCCTTGCCAAGGCAACCTCCCCAAAAGCACCAATGCCGAGTGTTACGATCTTCTTGAAGAGGTTCTTTTCCATTTTGGCTCGCCGGAGCCTGATGTAATTGGATTCTTTTTGGTTGAGCATGAGTCTCATTTGGTTTTGGGCTTCCTCTGACAGTCCGACCCGAGACATTTCATTTTCAAGCTGCATACGGCGATTAAGTCTTTGTTTGTATGACTTCATTACATTCTCAACATGCTGTTCCATGTAGAATTTGTATGCTTGGGGGGAGTATGATTTCACCCGAGATTCAATTTTGTCTACGTCTCTACCCTTGTTTTTTCTCTCGGGGACGGGTGACTCAATTTTTTGCTTTTCTAGTGGTTCATCCGATGTACCAGTGTTTCTAATTTCACTCCCTGTGTCTGATGTGGTAGATGTCGTGGAGATTTCAGAAAGCGGGGGCGATATTGGTCGAGGAGGGGGCGGTGACTCTGACCGGTTTGAACTATGAGTGCTTTGGGTGCTGAGTGTGCTGATGGTGTCTGGTGAGGCTCCCCTTGGGGGTGGCAGCTGATCAGGTCCATGAGCCGTTTGCAACACGGGCTTCGGTACGACTGTACTTCGCACTGATTGCATGACAGCTGGCCCAGTATAGGCACCTATGGGTAAGGCAGATGTGGTATTGACAGCTGCAGGTTGTGGGGGAGATATTTTCCGTAGCGGACTATCTGATTGCATGGAACTGGAACTGGAACTGAAATTAGGCTGTGCAGCTACTGATTGAGGCAATCGGTACGGAGGTGGTAGCTTTACCCCTTCCTCGCCAACTCTTGATATTACAATCGTGAAGGCGGGCTTTGGTTGAGGGGGATCTGTTGGTGGTTGGGGTGGTTGCTGCTGTTGTTTATTCACAGCGGCATCTTGAGATGTGATTGGTCGAAAACTACTGATGTCAGTACTGCATGTCTGTTGTTGAATCGATGCTGTTGGATTTGTGGAGATACGGTGCTGTGTGCTGGCTTCATAACTAGGGGGTTTTTTAAGAGGTGGCTTGATAATGTTCAGATCCTTATTAACATAGATGTGGTTTTGGCTCACTAGGTTATCATGGCCAAGTGCAGAGGTTGGACCAACTGTGCTATTGTTCATGGCACTGTTCGCTTGACTCTGTATCCCTATTTGTTGGCGATGCAGTGTACTCATCTCGTAGCTAGGAGGGGGCTGGGTTTTGTTGATCATGGCATTTATAATGTCCTGATCGCGGAGTTGCGATTGGGTGGTCGTACCTGCCTGCCCCTCCGGTGGTAAAATGACAATGTGCGCCGAGCTTCGGTACTGCTCATTAGGCGTGGTCGACTGCTGTAAGTGCTTTGCCGTTAGATGATCGATAATAGGCGATCTCTTGTCGTATTGATTCTGACTTACATAAGGTTGGCTGCTGGTCTGTTGCTGTGGGATTTGACCTTGTTGAGAATATACATGTAAACCTTGCTGGTGGATATCCAAATGGTTGGCTTGAGTTAGGTACGTCTTAGCAGGTTGATACTGGGGAGAATTTGGATTTATATTGTACACAGGGTTATGATCAGCTAAAGTGAATTGCTTTCCTACGGTATAGGTTGTGGTTGTTGATGTTGATATCCCATAGTAACACTGCGCGCTCTCGGTAATGGTTTGTCGGGTGTACCGGTACTCTTCGGGGTTCAGGGAACTCGGGGAGGCACTCGATATACCAGAATCACTGCCAGTGGAGTACCGATTCGTATTCACACTACCTTTGTGATGCATATGGCCGTTCGTGCTTTGTGTGTGATAAGTCTGGTTCTGGTCGTTGTGCATCCCTAATCGGCCAATCACAACATTGCTTTGGCCATTGCTTACCGATGTTCGTATATCACTTTGAGTCCGGTCACTTGTGACGCCTTGTCTGTTACCCATTCCTTGCATTACGACAGATCTCCCTAAATTGTGGGCTACATAGTCTCTGTTTTGCCCCTGGGCATTTGAGTTTGGAGAAACCCCCAAACTACCAGGCAAGTGCCTGGATGGTCCCACGGGGACCAATCGATGTGTCATCTGCTGCGGGCGGCCTGCCGTGTAAACGGGTTGGCTCGTTTGGGTCAATCGGTACTCCCCACTCGGAGTGGGGATGGACCCCTGCCCCATATGACCACCCACGTGATTGGAGAATCCTTGGGATGATATGGGTGGGGGAGTCTGTCTCTCACCAATCACAACGTTTGTTGTATATTGTCTGGCACCGTACTGAGGTAGGCTCTTCGCAGTTTCAAATGAGTTGTTCCGTGAGACAGGGTTGGATGGGATGCGGGGGTAGTCCGCAGTGGGTTTGTAATACGGAGTGGTATCGATGCTTGGTGAGCTGCCACCTGATCTATCTTCAAAGCTTGGTTTCCGATTAATAGTGGCTGAAGCTGGGATGAAAACATTGAAAAGAAACAAGTATGAATGAAACAAACAAAAACAATCATAATAACATCAGGGAGTAGCTTAGAACAATTAGCAAATTCCATCAGGAACACCGACTGTTCCCCTCAGGAATATATACTGCTCTCACTGGGAACAAGCGGTGCTCTGAGAAGGAACATTCCTTTGGATTTTTCCACTGATGAGTTGTTTGCTGCGACCTCGTGTGAAACACTGAATGTGCCTTCAAGAATACACTGTGTTTCCCAAAGAAATGTTGTAAATAGAATGGGAACATTCCGGGTTTTGAGACACTGCCTAATATCAGAAAGGGAGTGGTTATGTTCGACACTCATTAGCTAGTTATCGCTCCTCCCCCAACCATAACATCTGCCAACCCCCACCCATAACATTCGCCAACCCCCACCCATAACATCCACCAACCCCCACCCATAACATCCCCAAACCCCACCTTTAAAATCTCCCACCCTTTGGATTACTGGTTTGGTAGGTCTATGGTTAGAATCTCACCTGTTGACACCCGTGAACTTCCTCCATTGGCCAGGAATTTGGAACTTGACATTTGATTGTCGCTACTTGCATCTTGGGAGGATAATATATTGATGATAGTATCTACAGCTGCCTCTATGCTCCGATTCTGACAAAGCTTCAGCGCTCTTATTGTTATCTCCTGTATAGACCAATCCAAAAGTAAAACAGAATATCAAAATATGGAGTTCAAACCTGCCCATTTAATAAGAAATTATAAATAATTTGTGATGTGATCTGGGAAAACCCTTCACATGGTGAAATTTGTAATGTTTGTCTTTTAATACATCAAATTAATGAGGACGCTGTGCTTATTTCAAAACTGTTATATTCAGGATTCTTGGTTGTCTATAACTTACACTCTCAGGAAGTTCGAAAAACCAGCTGACCTCGTTTTGAGAAATCAACCTTTTAAGTTCTAAGTAACATTTCACCATGTGAAAGGTTTTTCCAGATCACATCACATTTGTTAAAATCTCAAGCTGTCCAAACCGAAATATATCCGTCTAAGGATGGTTGGATCCACAGTGTTAGCCAGAGGGGTGTCTGGGTGTCTTTTGGACAGCCTGTTTCAAGTTTGGACACCCTATTTCATCCGTCATTTACATGTCAGTGACCAATTTGTACACCCTGTTTTAAAATTTCCAGCAAATTTGGACACCCTATTTCCAAATCCTGGCTAACACCTTGGTTGGATCAACAGAAAAATAATTTTGTAGTTAATTTGTTTGTTTTACTGACAAATGTCTTGCATTCTCGACCTCAGCAAACCAAAACGACAAGGTCTCCGCTCTGAATCCATTTTGGTCATCCCTCGCACTACCAGGAGTACAGGGGACCGAGCTTTTTCCGTTGCGGGTCCCCGAATATGGAATTCTCTACCCATCTCAATCTGGAATGCTTCATCTGTCGAACAGTTTAAAGGACTCTTAAAAACCTATTTGTTTTGACTTCATTTGTTTAGTTTTCTGTTGTTTTGTTCACAGCGCTTTGAATCCTTTGGCAAAGGCGCTTTATAAATTCCTGTTATTATTATTATTCAGGATAATTAACAATAGATTTGATTTTGCACAACACCAACATTTCAAACATATAGACAATGTCATGTACATGTACGATCATTTCATATCAGTTTTCTGCCGACAGATTGATGAAATTCCAGTCTACATTGTGTACATTACAGTGCACATGTAGGTCTAGACAGGGGGCATGGAGAAGGGGAAAGTCTGTTTCTATAGTTCAAAGATTAAAATATGGTTTTTGTCCTGCATTAATTTTTCCAGTGAAAAGGAAAATTTATTCTGCTTAGAGCTGTAACAGACAGTTTAGCGCAACTCTCAAATTTCAAAGTTTCAAAATTTGCTAATAAAATTTCAAAATTTGCTAATGAAAACAAGTAAATATACAACAACAAAAAATAGTTCTTCAAACAAATTTTGCAAAGCAACATCTTTTTGAATGAAATTGTTCCTCGGCAGTACATGTATGCGGGGCAAAGAAAAGTTGTACAAAACATGTGAACAATCAAACTACACATCGTATAAAAATGTGTAACCTAGTATGTGTACATGGTACAAAACCTGTACTCATGTAGTGTAAATTAACTCTGTATGGTCAACTGCAGTAGGGCGACTTTTGAACTAGAGAAACAGACTTTCCACTTCTATACATGTACCCGTCTAGACCTACATTGTAACATACACAATGTAGACTAGATTTCAGGCCTCAAAAAAGTACTATATTAACTTATTACAATTTGGCCAGAAACCCAAACAGTTTAAAGGGACACTATCGTCACGATCAGAGCAGACTTTCAACAGGGCATGGAATCGGTGTCCTTGTTTGAGATGAACACAGTGACTGACAATTACTGGCTCATTCAGTGCAGCAGCAATGGAATATGACCTTACTGTATGTGGGGGATAAGGCTGTGCCGGGTATACGGGTATCCGGATACCCGACCGAAACGGTCATTACCCGGTTCCATTTTTCGTTTCCAATTACCCATAAACGACTTTTTAAAATACGGACTTAACATTTGAACAGTGCAAACAGAAATCTGTGACTCTTGAACAATGCACTTGTAGATGTATAATCATTAAATTCAAGAGATTACACTCCAATAAAGAAAAGAGCGACAGTATGGTATCCTCTGTATTTAGTCAATTTGTTACCATTTAAAGTACATGTATTTATATACCACCAGAGGCATGTTTTCATCAAAAATGAAAACTGGTATCCGGGTATCCAACGTTTCCTGATTTCGGGTATCCGGTTCCAAAAATATCTGAAAATGCACAGTCCTAGTGGGGGATTATTTTCAGTCACTAAGTTAAAACTAGCACTCCGATTCCATGCCCTGTTGATCATGACGATGTTGTCTGATACAGATACATGTAATACCTCATATCAATTTTATTATTCAGCTGCAAAATAAATGTGATTTATTCCTTGTTCTATGTCCTGTGTCTTTAACTTTCCACGAACTGTTTTCCTTTTTTCCCCCGAGTTTGTATCACTGAAGGGAAACAAATATTTTCCCATGTCAAGCTCCTTCCATTAAAAAAAAATATTTTAAAAAGTTTAAACAAATAAAATAAAATTTGTTTTTAAATAAATAAAATAAATAAAAAACCAGCCAATATTACATGTTTGTTCATGTGGTTAAGTAAATATGGGTATAGAAATTGTGCAACAAAACCCATTCCTTGTGTATCAATCACCTACAGTAACCGCGTTTGTTACGGTTCTGAAAAACTCGTTGAACAAAGCCTACACTTTCTTTTTAAAGCAATGAAATGCTAAGTCTCAACAGGCAACAACTTTGACTAGTGCGGAAATCATTCATGCGTTTATCTTCCCAGCCCACAGTCAAACCCCTGAATGACTGGACCATAAGACCCTATTCAGCTCCCACATAATCCAAATTCCATTATTAGCATGACAAAGCGAAGAATTTGTCATTTCCACACAGCTCCTATTGAGAATTCTGCATGGCGACCACAGTGTGGCCTCAAAAGCATAGAAGATCTCTGCTTTTTTGTTAGAAGAATCTCATGTTTGCTTTGATACATGTTAGCAGTTCCTGATTTACTGTTGTCTTTAGGAATTGCGTGCACTTGGGGGTTGGTGCAGGTACTTTTTAGGGAAAAGTTAGATGCTGGGTTTAAGTGGGAAATGAATATTGAGAGGTCACTCTATAAATTGTACATAGGTAACAGCTTCTTGGTCAACTAAAGAAATAAACAGGGTGACATTAGTTCTGAAATGTTCTGTGCTGTGTCACCAAGGTTTCCACTTAAAGATGTGTCGCTGTTATTTTTAAAAAGGTTTATTGGAACAATGATCACTTCCTTTAACCCTCATACTGTTTGACCATTTGAAACCAAATTGTTCAAAATTTTCACTTTCAAAAATGGCCATTGGTTTTGTACACACATGGTGATACCATTTGAAAAGTGTTGGTAGCAAGCTTTACTTCCATTCAAATGGTTTTTGAATGGTGGATACACTACACCTTGGTGTGTTTCACTAAACGAATGGTTTCAAATGGTGCATCAACTTGTCTGAAAAAGGCACCAGAAGTAGGAGGGTTAACAAAGTAAAACAAATACTTTGAAATGAGATATTTCACCAAAAATAGCTGTCAGAAGCTTGGTTTATCAGTAGACAAGTGCCAACATAAATTCATTTTAGTACATATTTGTCGATTTTCACGATTATTTTTTAAAGCATTTGTTTTCCTGTAGTAAAATGGCAATGTAAATAAATATTTTTTTTTTTTAAAGAGTATTGGCGTTAAAATAGCCTAAAACAAACACGATACGTGTTTAACTTTGTTTCACTAACCAGTAAGCTTTACTTTTAACTAGTCTGCCAGCATTTTCCCTGGTCTTCATTTTCCAAGTATTTACCCAAGTTGAAACATTCTGTGACAGACAACTTAACTAGTAAGTGTCTTCCACAGAAAAATGCAGGTACGTGTATCATAAACAAGAGCTGCACTTATTTTAGGAGTTTAAAAGCCACTCTAGCACTTCTGTACAGTGTGATGTATTTGTCCTTAAAGTTCACATGGTTCTGTAATCAGTATTTCAGTAGCATGTTTTGACTAGCCTGCCAGACTACTGGGACATAGTTTTGACTAATCTGCCACCGTTTTTACTTTGCGTTTGGCATGCACACCAGTGTTCAAGTTTAACACTGTCCAAGTCTGAAATTCTGAAAGTCTACCTTCAGAAGCTTACTGACTACACATATTCAGAGTTATAAATGTATCTACATTCACCCAAATTGCTAAATTTGCCAAATTGCTAACCCTCCTACTATAGCTGCACTTAGTGGGAAGTTGCTATAAGAAGTCAAAACCACTCAACTGCCTGTTTTGACTGTTGACCCAAATGTGCACACAGGGGCATTTTTGACTGGTTTTTACTGTCATTTTGACCACCCTGAACAATACCAGACAAGGCTTTTACCAGTCAAAAACGGTCGACTCATTTTAACCTGTTAATGTTTTACTACACGTAAGGTTTGACAGTGTTTGACTTTTAAGTGCCTTGGCAAGTATATCAAAATTTTGACCGATTTTGACCCTTGCAGTAGTATTAGGGTTGATGAAATAGAAAAAAAAACTTATTGCCCCTTTGAAAAGTTCCCATAAACATTTTGAATTTCTTACAGAAGTGTCCTTCATTGAGGAAATTATTGCCTTGCTCATTCAACAATGACATTCTAGGCTTGTAACTTAGCTAAAATATTTGGAGTTTGACACCCTTTTTTATCAACCAATTTTAAAACCATCTGATAATGAATGAATGGAATCTTAGTTAATAAGTGTTACTAAGCTTGGGAGGTAACACGATAATATCGAATATCGCGATACCTTTTTCTTTCTTTTTTTATTCGATTACGATATCGAGAACCTTTTTAAGTTAGAAAATCGTCTCTAAAGCAATCACGCGCGATACTATCGAAAATCGCGATATATGTTTGCCGATATATCGTGGATGAATCAATATCGCCTAAGCTTAAGTGTTACATTAGAATCCACAGGCAGTCTTACCTCTTCGTAGCCCATACTGACAAGTTGTTGTAACATCTGCCTGTTAGCGGTCGTCGCTGTCGACGTCGCCACACCCGACATGGAAACCGGCTCTCCCATCCCATTGGGTAATCCCAAACTGTTCCTGATCTCTTCTAATTTCCTATGGTGGTCCCCGAATTTCTTTCGCCCCACATCGCCCCTCCGTGGGACATCCCCTTGGCTACCATTGCTTGGTAAGTCCTGGTTAACATGAAGATGTTGCAGAGATTCTTTGATTTCCAGTAGCATCTGTCGATTGTTAGTCACACAATTCCGAGGGCGTGTACCCCTATGCATTTCTTGAATTGTCTAGGGGGGCCAACAGCCCAAGTTCTTAATTGTTTTTACCCACTCTTCACTTATGGCATTCACTCTGAAAAAAACAAAAACAAGAAAATTTGTCAAAAATTGTTTGAGGACTCGACTCTGCCACAGACACAGCGCCATAACAACTTGTGCTGCCGTGTGCCTAGTAGGGATAGTACCATCATAGTATGGACACAGTGAAAGGCTTGGGAGCATATATTTGACTGGCTCTGGCAAAACCCTAAACTTGGACCCAAATTCTCAAAAGTGAGATTTTGGTGTACAAAAAAATTATGATTTCTGCAAATCTGGTACATTGTATCAAATGAACTTAGAGAAAAATCTAGAGAATCAAACTATACCAAAATCTCACTTTTGAAAATTGGATCCAAGTTTAGGGTTTTGCCAGCAGAGCCAGTCACATATTATCGGGCATGCATACAAAAGCTAAATGGTAGTTGTCTTGCCAATAAACGTGTGCATTAAAATCACTGCACAGAAAGAACCATTCAACAATAATAATAATAATAATAATGAACATTTGTAATGCGCCGGTATCCATCATAAAAACGATGCTCATGGCGCAGCGACACACCAGTACAAGAAAAACAAAGAAAAACATAGAAAAACAAATATCACAACCAAGGTCTATGTACAGTTAATGAGATTGCATCAAGTGAGTCTTGAGTGAAGCTTTGAAAGATGCCAGTGATGGAGACAGTTTGACATGTTCCGGTAATTTGTTCCACAGTGAAGACGCAGCTGAGGCAAAGGATCGCTCACCCCACGATCTTTTAGAAGGAACAATCCTTAGAAGATGTTTATTGTTGGATCTCATGGAGTCACGATTTGAATGATGTGGTTGAAGTAGCAATAGAGATTATGTTAACAGTAAAAACAGTTATATTTCAAATCTGAATCCACTGACAAAACACAGTGCAAACATCACACACTAGTTATCATGACACTCAAAAAAGTTCCAGCTACATGTATACCTACCAGGATTGTACCTAGACACATTTTATGAGCTGCAAATAAAAATCCCAAGAGACATTGTTGAAGTCATAACAAATACTGTTCATTTTATCACTTACATGCAAAAGGTTTCACCACAGCATGAAAACTGACATTCAATTGCCAAAATTAACCCTAAGCACAATAGCCATCGGACATATGTAACATATACATGTACCGGAAGAAAAAATGACAACTAATTCTGTATTAAAAAATAGATTTAAGACTTGTGAAAAGTCATGCAAGGTGGTTGATTTACAACACTACAGGGACTGTGCTACAGAAATCCAGCATCACTGAACGCAAGTGTAATTTTTTATTAATTTTTTTGCCAAAACACAAGGCTCTTAAATGCCACTCAAAGTGCAGGCTAGAATAAAAAATTTAAAAAAAAATAAAAAAAATAAAAAATAAATAAATAAATAAATAAAAATAAAAATACTCTCAAAAGTTGAAATTTGCTGTCACCTGATAATACAGTGTAATACAGTAATTAGGCTAGTAATAATGCATCATATAACTTTTCTAAATTAGATTGTAGATATGAGTCACCTAAAACAAATGATTTAACATATAATTAATCATTTATTTGTTGACCTGTTCAGGTACCGATTTCGCTTGTATCCATTTTATTAGCTAGCAATACCTTTGAGTGTCTGTTCAGGGGTGTGATTTGACAAAAGTAAAAAATACTTTAAAAAATGGGTAGAGGGCCTGGGTCTCCCTTTGGTCTAGAGGACAAAGCCCCCCTGAACCTCCTGGATGTTTAGTTTTTGGTGGATTTACACTCTCTCAACATCCCCACATTTACAGGCTACTTCTTTCTTTCCTTGGTGGTTGCTTCTCTTCCTTCAAGAAAAGTTTGAGGCAAAGGAAGATTTGTAAAAAATCCTGAAATCTGGAAAAAAACTCGAGAAATCACAAGCCTGTTGTTTGCTGTTTCAACAACCTGTTTTATTTGTCAAACACATGCAACTTAGGTGAAATTTGTGGACATCCTGTTTTTCAAAGAAACTTCGTATTTCTACTTCCTGTTTCATCTACTTATATCACATAGCCAAACACTACACAAATTCAACATTTCCTATTTAATCAAAAATTCAATATTTAAATGCAACAACAAGTTTTGATATAGATCTGCAAAACATCTGAATAAAATCTTTCCCTGCTTAGACCATCGTTACCATGTAGACATTGAGAGGAAGATTTGATCTTAAAATGTGTGTACACAAGGAAAGATTTTTGTTCAAAATTTTTGCATACCAAAATCTTAGGCAGAAATATATTTTGTTGTAATGCTTATTTTGAAAAGGAAATCTTGGATCCAATTAAAAAATGTAAATTTTGTGCAGTATTTTACTATGTGATGCTAAGCAAAACTGTTTACTGGTACACAATACATTAACCATACCCCCTCCCCTAGCTGTTTGGCTAAGAACCTTCCTGAATCCACCAAAATCCAACACCATGCACAAACACTATCCACCCAACTGTTGGACTTTAGCTGGAATTGGGACACCCGGCCCCATGCAAGGTACCCCTGTCTGGGCTATACAGTACTGAGTCCATCAAAATCCAACACCATGCACAAACACTATCCACCCAACTGTTGGACTTGGCTGGAATTGGGACACCCGGCCCCCATGCAAAGTATCCCTGTATGCTATACAGTACCGAGTCCATCAAAATCCAACAAACCCTGCTGTTGGAATTTGAATGGTTTGAGGTGGTTAAGGTTAATTAATCATACATAAAGAGCCACTCCTCCAGATAAATTTGTACCGCCACCTGAATTAACTCTTTCATGGTATCATGCACCATCTAGCACTATAAAGTATAAGCAAATTGTCTTTTAGGAAAAAGCGTTGCTGGCAGCAACCTGATGATCAAACGTATGCTATTCCAAGTGTGTGCAAGGAAGTTTCGATCATGAGGGTCACAATCGGCAAATGTGTTCTGAAAAACAATACAGCCCCGTGAAACAAGATGGGAGAGATTATAGAATACAACCACCACTTTCCTATCCAAATATGACAAATATCACAGGTTTTCCTTTAAAAGATGATAGAGGATACACTTGAGGAGAGGAAAATGTAATCAAGAGAGGATTTAAAACCATATTTTGGGAGATTTTGAGCAATGAATGTATGCACATCCAGTGAGATAACGGCCATTTTGTCACCTGCTAAATACACAAGCTTGGCCATTGTGCACAAGTGGTGGTTGGGTTAAACATTCTTTCCCAAGCTAGGGCATTATACTGTGATATGGCTTTTCTGTCAGATGTGGGTGTTTTTTTTTGTCAGATTGAAAACAACTGATGGGTGCATAACAAAAAAAATGCAGTGGCTAAGTTAAGTATTGTTGTTGGTTGATCACATCAGGAAATGTTAAATTAAACCATTCTATAAGTAGGCCTACTGTTAAATGGACGGCGTTAAAATTATCATTTGAATATATCATGTATTCCGTGACCACCTAACATGCCTAAACAGTCAAGAAACTTGCCACTATGAAGCAAAACAACCCTGATGCAGAATTCCCCTCCCCACCCACCTTGCCTACAGAAACATGAACGCCAGACAGGGTCGGATGGCAAACACTAACGTTACAGATTTAAATTTGTAACGTAATCGTTATTAATATTATTAATTCAGCCTTGAACATCAGAACATTTATTAAAATGGAACATGCCCTACACAACATTGTAATATTTACACATATTTGCCACAGCAAAAAGATACTTACTGTAATTCACGTAGTTCGTAAAGTAGTCACAGTTTATCTTTCCACTTTACACCGCCTCTTTTGCCAAACAAACAAACAAATCTGCTCCAAATCATGATTTCAACCTGTGAATCTCCATTCGTCTCCGTATCAACACGTTACTTGCTGGAACGGAAGCCATTTTGGTTGCCAAATTTATCGGTAGTGTAGAATGGAATTCGCTATTTTTCCTCACCACCACAGTTCTCACATGATTTCAAGTAATTTTTTATGGGCAGATAAAATCTTATTGTTCTCCTAAACACGATTGTTTCCCATCTGCCGACTACCTAATTGAAGATATCCTGGTTATAATTCCAACAACTACCGTAGTAAAATGTGAAATTAAAGTCTGTGCTTAAAAAGACGTGACAATATCATTATGCAGTTTCTCGCTCAGATTCATGGGAAATTCTTGCATGTAGGGAGAATTTACTTGTGATCATCGTCAACATTCTATTCGTACTATACTCGGCAGGTGAAAATTATTTTTGACATATTTTCAAAATGAGTCAAATTATCATTAAAAAAATTACCAGTACAATCCGACTCAAAATCTCAAATTATATATATATTATATAATTATTATATATATATAAATAATTTAACATTAGTGTGCATAAAAACAAGACGAAGTACAGTTTTGAAGATTTAAATTTAATTAAAAGAGCAAATTTTAGGCCATGTAAATTATGTAAATTGGTCAGCGTCATTTTCATTCAAAAATCAGTTCGGGATGAGGTTCTTTTTTCCATTCCCAAATTGCCGGTCGGTGTCATTAAATTTTCTTTTGTCAGGTCTGTGATTAATATGAGACGGATGGGATAGTTCTTGGAGAGTTAAACAAAAAAGGTGTTTTTTGCGATTGGATGGAAAAATTTGAGGTGGATAAAGTCAGGTCAGGTCCGAACGGACTTGATTGCCAATTATTATTTTTTACATTCAGACCTTTGACAAAGTGGGCGCACTTTTATGTGTGTCGGTGTCACTGCAACGCAAGTGGGTTTTTTACCCTTGTCAATTTCTCCTTAACTGGTGAACGGGAAGCGGGTCAATGAATTTTTTGTCAGGAATGTCCTACGCTGAAACATACAGGTGCTTGATTGATTGACATTGCGTAGACACCCGCAAACCCTATAAATGCATTGTTCACATACTTTACTTGTCATGTGATTAAATACTTGGCTACTGTGCATTAGTAAAACTCCCAAGAGGGCGTCCTTTGATACTTTAATGGTCTCCTGCACCCTTATAGCTTTGGCGGCGCTATTGAAGTTGTCCACATACTGCAGGAACGTATAAACTATTCTAACTATTTATTAAAACTTTAAAGAGGGGATCTAAGCAAATATCAACAACTAACATTTTCCTATTTTTACAGAGATAATGCCATAAGGAAACCAAACAAAAGAAGTTTTCATGTTTAAACTGAGTAAAATATTTTAAAAAGTCACTTTCTCCAAACCACTTGCCCCAAATGGTCGTCTTACATTTAAAAATCGCCATCCTGATGAAGCCCTTGCAAAGTCACCCCTTGAGTGGATAAAATCACAAATTTTGTATTTTAATTAACACCTAACATCGACGCTGTTGCACCTGTAAACAGAAGAGGGGTCATTCCTATCAAAAACTTAGTCAAGGTCAATTTTTGATATTTGGTTTGAGCCCCTTTTTAAATATCTTTAACCCTAACCACCCCAAATCCTGCAAAATCCTCCAAGGAAACTGGTACTTTCACCTCTTCAAATGGGGCAAAATTACTACCTGGCAAGAAGTACAGGCCATAAGTGCTGAATATGAAAGATCAACGAAAATGCATGATGCATTTTAAAGATAAGGGCATGTTTCCAAAAGTGCACTGATGGATTTTGGAGGATTCAGAAAGGTTCCTAGCCAGAATACCTAGGGGGTTAGGGTTAAAGAAGAGTGAAGAGAACACATGCAGACAAAAAACACAGATAAACACAAGATTACAAACTTCTTTAAAAATGAAATCTTTATTTTGCTGCCTGCATCTTGTAAGTTCACTCGAACCTGGTGGTGGATACCTGATATTTTTTTAAGAATGTAACCTATTTTACAGAAATACATTTCTAAACATTTCTGAGGCATTTTCAGACTAAAAATGTGTATCTTTGAAGACTATGAGGTGAAATTTGAAAGTACAAAATAGCAAAATATACAGTTGAAATTAACAATGTGTAGGTAATTTTGGCTCAAATCTTAACCAGTTCGTGTCGGAGGCCGTGTATACACGCAATTTTTTTTGGAGAGCGTCTAAACACGCCACAGGATTCTCGGGAATATTTGTATAGATTCAGTCGACGTAGCAACGAGCCATAAGCATACGGTGGAAGACGCGGTCTCCCCGGTCACGCTCTGTTGAGCACCATTGGTCGTGTTTGTGCGGTAAAAATAAACCCGCCACGGGGATCGGAAAAACTTTTTTATTCCCGGTGCGAACTGGTTAAAGGGGCAATATCGTCACGATCAGAGCAGACTTTCAACAGGGCATGGAATCGGTGTTCTAGTTTAAAAATAACAGTTAGTGAAAATTACTGGCTCATTTATGCAGCAGCGATGATAATATGATCTTATCATGTGGAATATTATTTTCAGTCACTGAGTTTATCTAAAACTAGCATTCCGATTCCATGCCCTGTTGATCGTGATGATATTGTCCCTTTAACCGAGGTCCGATCGGAAAATTTTCCCTTTGAGTGCTATGGCTGTCCTGAGGCTGGGTGGTTTAGGCAATCAGAATGTCACCAGAATGTGGTTTGAATCTTGGTAAGCATTGTGGTGCTTGTGTAATTAAGCAAGACACTTCACCATAATTGCTTCTCTCCACCTGGTAGTATAAATTGGTAGAGATAGCTATTGTGTCTGATTAAACACAGAGTTTAAGGACTGATATTGGCCCAATGACCAGGGGATGATCATAAACATAATAAAGCACTTTAAACATTACATCGTGACATATTTTGTGCTTTATTATTATTATCTCCATGGTTGACCCAGAGGCAATGGCCTGGCCTGGCCTGGCCTTGCACAGTGACGTATCTGTCATGACCTTATGGTAATGACCTTGGGGTCATGACCCTGTCGTGCAATCAATGTCTTTCATCTTAGACCCAAACCTTTCACTACAAATACGGCTTCTCCATCGGTACCGCAAACAAGTTGGTCTCCTTCAACGTCTACGCTATTAACAGGCATCATGTTGGAGGGCAGGACGCGGCTAATGTCCATTTGATTGGAGGGGTCATTGGCCAGCCACGGACTGGTCGGAGAACTGGCTGACGGCTTTGAGGGAATTCCACCAAGCCCTAAGCTTGGATAGATGGAATCACCTGACAAAAAAAAAATCAATTTAAACATCTTTTTTAAAAATAGTTAAAACTCTGCACAACACGTTTTACATAACCAAAATCCCAAACTTTTTAATTTTTTTTTTATACAAAATTAGACCTCTGTGGCGTTGATGGGCAGGATGTGGGGGTCATTAATTGATAGACTCATTACCAGTTCCAGCTGCAAGTTGTGACACCGAAGGTGATCCCGAACCATTCCAGTGAAACACGGAGCCGTCTTCTGAGCATGTAAATAGGTGGTCTGAGCATGTAGGGTGGAATTTGACCTCCCAAACTGAAAAGATAAACAAAAATGGAGGTAAAATATTTACTAAATATTCAAGTTATATAAAGAATGAAATGAACATTTATTTTGCTGCTATTTGGTTATATAAATACACTCACTGGCCATAAGTATTGCAACATCCCCAAAGTTCAGTTTGGAGAACTGTGTTACAATAATTTATTTTATTTTATTTACACTACTTAAGACTTCTTGAAAGTGCCTGTGTTTTGAAGTCAATGTTCTTTTTTACTGTTCTTGCTCGGAAATTATGTAATACACGATCGATGAAATCGGATTAAATGATCATCTCACCTGTTACTTGTAAAGTGCTATTTTGAGCATGCTGCAATACCAGTGAGTGTAGATGTGAATATGGTACAAATAAAATAAAAAGTAGGGGGTTGTTGACATACTTGGACCCTCATGACCATCAAAAAGTGTGACAGGGAATTTTTCCCTTCTCAGATCCCAGACGTTGAGGACGCTATCATGGCTTCCTGCAGCTACAAGATGGGCCTGGGTCGGATGCCGGTCGACACAGTGGAGAGCTGTCTTCTCACCCGTTCTGATAAAAAAAACAAAAAGTTGAACAGGGTTTAAACTTGACAAGTTTCCACCTTAATAAATTAGTCTAGCGCAGTATGAACATATTCAGCAATAGTGATCATGTGAGACATGACTTCGTCTGTTGACTTTAACAGTAGAAGGCCAAGGTTGTCATGTAAGTCATCACAAAATCTACGAAATGCGAGCAGAAATTTTCTTCTAATAAGCTCATATTGCTGTAATGTCTTGAGGTTTATACTATGTCTATTTGCGGCACAAATTAGGGACACTGTTGAGACTGTATAATGGTTTTGATGTAACAATCGAACATGGTTTATTTGACCCTTGACATTCTATGGAGTGCCTAATGAGGATACTACATCCCTCTTCACCTTGCTTTGAATTACCACAGTGAACAAAATAAACGGTTAAATAATTAAATGAAGTGGCTCAGGTGTGTTTCACTTTTCTTTTGCACACAGGTACATATTTGCAACATGTTCCAAAAGAGTTGTTTTTTTAATAGACTGAGCAAATAAATTTTACTAACAGGGTTCAGGAGAGAGTTTATACATGTGAAACTTGCCATGGTGAAAACACTTGTAAAATCACAAAGTCAAACCTGAGAAATTTAAGATTCTGGAATACAAATAGGAATGCAATTATCAAACTACTGAACCTTTTTTTTTTTTTTTTGTAAACAAGAAACAAACAAAAACATGAGCAAGAAAAAAATGCAATAACTAGTCGAAATACTGCAAGGAGTTGCTGGGACAAGTGGCAGGTTTAGTTCATAATATAGTCTTTGAAACGTGCTGGTGGGTGACGACTTCAGGGTGGGTTTCGCGTGAGCACATATGCGTGGTTGTGTGGGCATGTCAGGCATGTTATCGAGGTCAGAGTCATCCGAATCAGACATTGCCTGAGATTGATCGTTACGCGCTTTGAAGCGAGAGATATTGGCGAGTGACCGTGTGTGTCCCATGTCGTGCTGTGATAAGCGATCCTTTCTTGTGAGTGACTGTGTAGGCTGCATGTGATATGGAGTTTGGTCTTTGCAACCATACCGCTACATCGCATCAGCACTGTGTCACCCTGATTGATGGTTTCGGGCTTAGCATGTTCGTTCTTGTCAGCGTATGCTTTCATCGCCTCTTTCCCGCGCTTTGTCAGTGCGACTGATGTCAACATTGTGAGTCGAGCGTGTAGGTTCTGGTAGGCGCAGTGAGCAGTCACCAAAAGAAGCGTGGCAGGCGGAGCGCCAGTTGTAGCATGTGGTGCTTGCGCGGTAGTTGCGGAGGAACTGATAGAGGCTTTGCTCCATGGTTTGTGATTCTGCATTGCGAAAGGATAAGTTTTTTTCAGAGTTTTCATGAAGCGCCAACCGCCGCTTATGCGCGGGCCATCGTGGTGTTACTTTTGCGGTGTTGAAAACCAAGATAGTTCGCGGTTGGCAAACTCGCACTGTTGAATGGTGGGCCGTTGTCGGTGCGTATGACTTGTGGCACACCGAACGATGCTAAAATGCGATCGAAGTTTCGGAATCACAGCTCAGCGGAGGTTGATGAGACGATCTCTATCTCAGGAAACCGACTATAGTCATCTATGACAACAAGAAGATGTTCACCAGTTGGGAGATCACAGAAATCAACACTGACCTCCAACCATAGGCCTTTAGGGAGTGGGGACATGTAGTGGAACTCTGGTGTTGTCCAATCGCTGTTGCTTGGCACGGAAGACAGTCGCTGATGACTTTCTCAACAAGACGGTCGATGCCAGGAAACCACACTTTCTCTCGGAGGAGTTGTTTAGTCTTGGTCATCCCCTTGGTGGCCCTCATGGGCTATGTTGACAATTTTCTGTGTGAGCCGAATGGGGAATAACAATGCGATTGCCACGTAGCAGAAGATCGCGATCAGTTGTTGTTGTGAGTTCAGCACGGACTTTGTGCAGGCTATGGCGATATCACTGGCTTGCGGTTGTGCGGGTTGCCTGAGAAGTCTGTCCCAATCGCCAGTAACGAGGGCATTGATACAGGATTGGAGGATGTCATCTTGTTGCGTTGCAGTGCGTATGTCGTCGATTTTTACTGTTTTGGGTACTGCATTCTCAGCAACAAAATTGACGTGTTCTTCAGCCAACTTTTTCTTCCTGCTGGTTGCTCGTGTGTGTTCTGCGGATGGCGTGACATGTAATCAGCAGGGTTGAATTTACCCGGCTGATATTCAACGGTGAAGTGGTACTCTTGCAACTTAAACACCCAGCGTTCAATTCGTGCTGGAGCATGAGTGTTCGGATTGTTAAACAGTGTGACCAGTGGTTTATGGTCGGTGATGACGACGAACGATTTCCATACACGTAAAGGTGAAAATGCAAATGGCCCAGGTAATGGCCAAAGCTTCACGCTCAGTCTGCGAGTATCGTTGTTCAACGGGCGATCTGCTAAGTCGCGACGATGGATAGCTCATTGTCGCGTTGTTGCGCTGAGCGAGAATACCAGCAAGACCAACAGGACTGGCATCAACGATGATCTCTGTCTTCTTGGTTTGATCGTAGTACGCCATTGTGCAGCAATGCAAACACGGTGACGGATTTGTGCTAATGCTTGCTGCTGTTCGGTTCCCCAAGACCAAGGTGTTGCATCCTTAGTCAGCTCGCGGAGCGGAGCAGAAATGGTAGCGAGGTCGGGGATGAAACGACCGCAGTATGTGACAAGTCCAAGGAGGCTGCGCACTTCGCTTGCATTTTTTGGCTCAGATATGTCCTGAATGGCTTGCACCTTCTTGGGGTCAGGTGAAACACCTTCAGAGCTGAAAACGTGTCCGAAGTATTCAACCTTGTTTGTGCTGACTGTACACTTATCTTTGTTGAGTGTTAGGTTCCGCCACGAGTCGGTGAAGGCAAGCTTTCAGTCTAGAGTCGTTCTTGTTGAGTACTACAGAACACGAGAATGTCGCTAATGTTGAGGGACGCCGTCGAGCCCTTTGTAGTGCGGTGTTGATCAGGTTTTGGAACACTTCAGCCGCTGAACTGACGCCAAAGTTTAAGCGCTTTGTAGCGATACAAACCAGCGTGCGTGGAGAATACTGTTAGGTAGCGTGATCAGGAGCTAACTCTATTTGATGATAACCTGCATTGAGGTCGAGTTTGGTAAACAATGTGGAACCATTGACACGCCGCTTATGATATCATCAATTGTCGGAGTAACATGGTGTTCGCTTGATCGCCTTTGTTTACATTGGCGCATATCAACACACATAATTTCACCAGGTCGCTTTGGTTTCTCCACAACATGAATAGGTGAAACCCATGGGGTGGGTTCATCTCGCACAGGCTCAATGACGCCTAGTTTGCAAAGCTTTGCAGCTCTGCCTCAACTTTCTTTCTTATGTGAAACGGTATTCGGCGATGGGGCAGAGCGATTGGCTGGACAGACTCATCCACATGGAGTTTGCACTGAAAGTTTGCGAGTTTGCCGATGCCAACGAACCGATCGGGCGTACTGGTCAAACAGTGGCTGTGCTGGAGTGGAGTCAGTGGGGTGGATGTTATACGGCGATACGAACAATGCCAAGTTCTGATGCAGTCGTGAAACTGAGCAGCGCTTCTGGCTGGTTTGTTACGAAGAACGTTGTGACATCGGATCGACTTGTAGGCCACGGATACGTTGAACGTGCCTACGTATAGCAAGTGGAATTGTACTGCCGTATGCGAAGACTTCTCGTGTGTCCTTGTTTATGTAGTACTGGAGCAGAGGGTAGTGTGTTATACACATCAACACACATAACGCATGCAACAGATGCACCAGTGTCAATGATTGCTTTCACTGGTGTTCGATCGATGGTGACAGTAACAACGGGTTGTCTGAGCGTGAGGTGTGTATGCACACCAAACACATACTCTTCATCATCGGAGGTTGGGCTTGAGTCATTATCACCGGCAACGCATGCACTTGAGCTTTGGAGTGACGCTTTCCCCGAATACCGCTAAGACAATGTTTAGCGAAGTGGTTGAGTTTCCCACAGGAATGGCAAGTGATACCCTTGGCTGGGCACTGTTGTTTGTGGGGGAAGGAGCCACCGCAGTTACGACATCGTGTAGATTGCTGTGGTCCAGCTGTACGTGCAAACTTGTCAGATGGTCGCTTGTCTGACTGTTGACTTGAAGATTTGCGAGGATTGCTTATCCTGTGAACTGTGTCTGCACTGGGATGCAGGCGTTGCTCTATCCCTTTCGCCTGTGAATCAGATAGTTCATATGCTCGGGCTGTGGCCAACAACTTAGGCAGCGTTAAATCCGTTTCCCGTAGTGCATACCTGCGCAGTTTGGAGGATGTGCACCCGTGTATTATTTGTGACTTGACTTCTGAATCAGTGTCATGAAAATCACACTTCTGTGCCAGCTGTTGAAGCCGGGTCGAAAATGTGCAGATTGACTCTTCAAGTGCCTGGTTGGTTTCACGAAACACGGCCGCGTTCATACTCAATGTTTCTACGTGGGGAGAAGTACTTGTCTAACTGTTCTTTGGCTGTTTTGTAGTCCGACCCAGTGTCGCTGAGAGTGTCGAAAATGTCCATAACTTCCTGTCCTGCATAATGCAGGAGCAGTGCCCTTTGTTGTTTATCATCACCGACATTGAAGGCAACAAAAAGGTTCTCGAGCCTCTTAACGTATTTCTGCCACCGCACACCAACGTTTGTGGGGTCAGTGTGTGGCTGAAAAGTCGGAAAAGTAGGCAGATTTGTAGCGGACATGTTGACTGAAATTGGCGACGGTATGTACGTAACGTTAGTTATCGGCTATGCGACGTCGGCTTGATGGATACACGTTGAATTTATACGCAGTTAATACGTAAATAACTCTGAAACTTACTCAGTTTCGATGTTAAGACAAGGCGATTCTTCCTCTACGAAGGTTCACGATCCCATCCTCGTCGCCAATTGTAATGTCTTGAGGTTTATACTATGTCTATTTGCGGCACAAATTAGGGACACTGTTGAGACTGTATAATGGTTTTGATGTAACAATCGAACATGGTTTATTTGACCCTTGACATTCTATGGAGTGCCTAATGAGGATACTACAATTGCGGTTTTGAGTAAGACATTAATCTCAAATCTTGTTCATTCCTTAATAAATTTCCAGATGATCCCCTGTACTTACAGGAGAAAGACCCTTGTAGGTTGGGAGCCAGGCTGTCTCAGATCCCATATCTTCATTTGGCCAGTGGAGTTGACAGACACAACTTGATGTAATTTCAGGTAGGATAAGGCATTTATGGTGCTACTGTCTGCCTCATCTACAGGTAAAATCAAGATAAATAATCCGTTAAATGGAGAGTGCACCTTTGGAAATAACCCACTCAAACAAATTAACTGATTCATAATAAACAAATCTCAAGAGATTATTCCATCTGATATGCTGTAACATAAAATGTACTCCAAATTTGACAATGGTTCATGGTCATGATCTAGTTCTACATTAGAATGAATGCAAACAAATCTCAATGCATTTTCAACGTTTCCTTGATGACACAATGAAATGAGCTCAAACTTTCACAGGGTTGGTTTCTGTAAATATCTCTTGATTCCTCTCAAAATTACTTCAGCTATGACAATGCTCTAGAAAAGTGCAATACACCAACCCTCCACTCTCGTAGAGACAAATTATGCCACACATTTGCCAGTTCACTCTTCAACTCAAACCAACTCCGTCAATGGTTACCATCAACCAGGGGGGATCAACACAACCGGGGTCTTAGGAATTCGAACAAACTGACAATCCCTAAATGGGTAACAAAAAGGTATCTGAACAGCCCAATCCCCTTTTATGTTAAATTACTGAATGCTGAAGCATAACTTTTTAATTTTTTTTTTTTTCTCCCCATCATGGCTTAATTTTATATTGATGAACTTTATTTCTTGCCTTAACTTTTTAAGTATTTTTAAATGTAAATTATTAATGATTGGTGTTTTTTTTTAATGTTTCATGTTATGTGTTTGTGTATTTGTTTTCAATCACTCAATTCAACTTTTTTGTTGCAACGTGATTTTTAATAAACCTTTAATAATAATAATATAATAAGTATGGATGCATCTATATCCAAAGTCCATAACCCACCCCAGACCGAGGGATCTCCTATATCCTAAGTCAATCACCCTCCTTCCCCCTGTGCTTGTTAACAACTGATTCAGTTCAGTGAGCACACACTCCTCTCCCCCAACCCCTAGGATCCTAGTCTCAACAGTTCCCGCCTGCACGCCTCAACAAACTAATCCTCCAGCATCCATTCATGGGATGATCCTCCAGCAGTCTACTTAAGCAGCAGCATTTTCCAGAGTCCGGCATTCTCCTGAGGACGATCAGAGCATACTGATCGAAACGTCGAGTTGTACCTCCAGTTCTTTTCAAAACTAATTACTACTCAATTGAGCATTTCACATGGTGTCACCGCAATTAGTCTTACTTATGGATGCATTTACAGGCATTTTACCAAAGGTGAAGATTGCCCAAATTCCAGTTTGATAGATTCTTCCAATCCTGTTCAAATTTAGTCCAGGTACTTGCCACTGGAACTGTGAGCTATTAATTAATTTAGTTATTGACTTTCTTGATAATAAGAAATAAAAGTATTTATTACCTATTGTTCTAATTGGATGTTTATGTTCCATCCGTAGTACATTAATTCTACCATCTTCTCCCGCTGTGGTTATATCCGTCCCGCTAACAGCCATGCAAGTACAGGGACATGTCTTTGTCTGAAGTTGATGTAGGCCATTCCATTGTTGAGTACTATGTAGTTTCTGATATAAATAAAAACAAGTTTGTTTACATGTTTATACATCGTCCATTTTGCCTTTGAGAAACAACACGCTAGGTTCAAAACGTAAGGCCAATAACTACTATTTAGCATTTATACTACAGATCCTTTGGGTTGGTAAGCAGTTTGCAACAGCTAATTCTCTTTTTATAAATAAAAACATTTACAAATATTTTAAAAGTGTACCTAAAAGTTATTTTAAAGAAAAACAAATTTATAATTATTTTGTTATTCCCAATGTCGTTCAGTTTAAAAACGTTTTTTAAACCTACCTGGGATCCTTGTAGTAACTTGTACGCCTGCACCGACCCAGCAGATGATGATGCTAGAAGTATTTCTGAATTCACAAACTGCAAATAAGGTGTCCAAAAAAAAAAAAAAAAAAAATGATGAGGGCATTTTTAAGCAGAACTTGTTTGTGTTCAGTAAATGTGTGTGCTCAGGAGCTCTATAAACTTGGCCCCTGACTGAGAACTTACTTTTAAATCGGTAACGTCTCCTTTATGAATCTCTTGACAAGCAAGCTGAGGCTCCTTCTCAATGCCATCCCAGTCCATGTCACCGTTGGCAACTGACGGTGAGTATCCACCGCTGTTGCTATGTGTACCTTTATCCTTGCGGCTTGGTAAATGCCACAGGCATATTTTGTTTTCCTACAAAATGGAGGGAAAATAATAAAAAGGAATAACATTTTAAGGCCTTTATACACTGTTGTTGGATCTACCAAAAAACATAAATGATTAGTTTAACATAAAACTTACTTGTTGTCAAGCTAATGATGGTATCAAACATCACTAAAAGTAAGGGTAGAATGTTGTATCCGACCGCCACTTTTTCTCATTCAATATAACCAACAAAGTAATCTTACCTACCGAGTAAGGTGGAGAACATATGGATGATGATGGACATATACTTCAAATTATTCCAGGATATTTATTTCATGAAAAATCAGGCATTTTTGGTATACGATGACTTCCTCAGTCATGTCAGTCTGATCTTGTAAACTCCACAATTAGTGACCAACACAGTCATTGTACATTGTACAGTCATTTTTTTCGAAGGGAAATAAAGTCCGAAAACCATCATAAAAGTGGATTTTAAAGATAGTTTTTGCTTTCTGTACCACCAAAAATCGATAGAATCATTTTTTAACTGGTTAGTGGTTGCAAAAAAATTCCAAAAAAGCCCTTAAAAGTGGCGGTCGGATATGACATTCTTTCCCAAGTGAACATCATAGTTATCATTCGGGATAAGTGTTGCACAACAGAAATTGTCTGTCTGAGGTGCTGTCATTTCAGTATAAAGCTGAAACAGACAACGTAATGCCAATACCTGGTATATGACATAAAACACAATAAAGGGGGCCACTTTGCATCCGTCACGTTAGCAGTTTTTCCAATGGTTGTTATTTATTTTTAAGTACCCGAAAGCGACCAAAACGTGTTTCAACATGTGAATGGACATGCAGGCTTATACTAGAACTAATTTGAGTTGATTTATTTAATTTTTTAATTTTTAAATTTATTTTTTTACCCTCAAATTTCCATAAAAATTGGACGGAAAAAGTTACCTCACTTTTCCGTCCATTTGTTGATGGAAATTTTAGGGTAATTAAAAAAATAATAGTAATAATCAACTCAAATAATCTTTAGGATATGCATGCATGTCTATTCAAATGTTGAAATTCTTTTCGGGTGGTTTCAGATATTTTTAAAAAAAATTACAACCGTAAGAAAAACTGCTAACGTGACAGTAGGAAAGTGGCCCCCTTTATTGTGTTTTATGTCATATACATCAATGGTTGTGAACAAATTAACATTTCTTTAATGTGAATTGCTCTGAAGTTATTTAATTTTAAAATGTGGATTTCCATTCTCATTTATGTAATATGTATCTTAAATTTTGATATTATTATTGCATATTGTTTATAAAACATTTTCAAAAAATTGGAAAGAATGTTGTATCTGACCGCCACATTTTAAGGGTTTTTTGGGATTTTTTTTTCAACCACTAACCAGTTAAAAAATGTTTCTATCGATTTTTGAGGGTACAGAAACCGAAAACTATCTTTAACCCTCCTATAGGTTTAACACTCAAAGACACTCAAAATTTGTATGTCTCTCTTAACCCATTGACTTTGTGCAGTGCACTCAAATACATGCAAACACATGTGGCTGTGATAAGGAGGTCAAACCCAAAGACACTCAAAATTTGTATGTAACTCCCAACCCATTGACTTTGTGCAGTGCACTCATACACAGCTCTGTGTGACTCTGTGGTTTGACCTACCAATTGGCAATGCAACCCAAAATACTCAAGTGACTGTCTGTGAGTGCCGTGCTGACTGGGCCAAATTTCAGCCTGGGCATAGGAGGGTTAAAATCTACTTTTATGATGGTTTTCAGACTTTATTTCCCTTCTAAAAAAATCCTCCCCTTCAGAAAATAGAAGGATCCTATCTATTATAGTTGCCACTGCACATGTACAATGACCGTGTTGGTCACTAACAGGGGAGTTGACAAGATCAAACTGACATGACTGAGGAAGTCATCGTATATCAAAAATGCCTGATTTTTCATTAAAAAAATATCCTGGAATAATTTGAAGTAGGCCTAGGGCCTAGTTCAACCATAGTTGTATGTCCATTATCATCCATATATGTTCTCCACCTTACAGGGTAGGTAAGATTACATTAATGGTTATATTGAATGAGAAAAAGTGGCGGTCGGATACGACATTCTACCCAAAAAATTTGTTAAGCAAAGTCATTTCGATCAAAAAGTTATTTTAGAGCGAAAATCGGGTAGAATGTCGTATCTGGCCGCCACTATTTTTCATTAAATTATAACCAATAATGTAATCTTACCTACCCAGTAAGGTGGACATATACTTCAAATTATTCCAGGATATTTATTTCATGAAAAATCAGGCATTTTTGGTATACGATGACTTCCTCAGTCATGTCAGTCTGATCTTGTAAACTCTACAATTAGTGACCAACACAGTCATTGTACATGCGTAGTGGCAACTATAATAGGATCCTTCTATTTTCTGATGGGGGGGATTTTTTTAGAAGGGAAATCAAGTCCGAAAACCATCATAAAAGTGGATTTTAAAGATAGTTTTCGCTTTTTGTACCACCAAAAATCGATAGAATGATTTTTTTAACTGGTTAGTGGTTGCAAAAAAATCCAAAAAAGCCCTTAAATAGTGGCGGCTGGATACGACATTCTTTCCCGAAAATCATTTCAATAGAAAAACATTTTCTCACGAAATTGATTCAACTACATTTGAATGGGATACATGGTATCAGGTCAACTCGGACCCAAACCAACTCGGACCCATGCCAACTCGGACCCACGCCAACTCGGACCCACTACCAACTCGGACCTATGCCGACTCGGACCCACTACCAACTCGGACTCATGCCAACTCGGACCCACTACCAACTCGGACCCAAAACCAACTCGGACCCACTACCAACTCGGACCCAACCAGTACCAACTCGGACCCAACAATGACTGAATCAGTTCTTGTTGGTAGTTTCAGGAATATTTAGGTTTTGACCTGGAAGTGGATTTTTTTGTTGTTGGCCCAAACCAGTCTCGGAAAGATTAAAACATAAACTATTTTTTTTTTTTTTTTTAATACAGACGTGCAGTTTTTGGATCGAAGTTTTTGGATGTTCGTGTAGTTCTACAAATCTCTTTTTTGACTTAGTGAGTTTTAGAAAACCCCACCCTCCCCAAAAGAAATAATAATAAGAAATCTGATGACATCTTTTGTACATGTCAGAGCCTCAATGTATACATTGCCCTCAGTGCCCCCCCCCTTTAAAAAATTGGTGACCCCCAGGTGCCCCCTACTAACCCTTTTGGCTACGTTTTACATTTTCCTTATTCATTCTGTAGTTTGTTTGTGTACCAAACAAACAAACAACACCCAATCAAATTTAACGCCTGGTGAACGAAAAGAGGCTGTGCCGTTACCAACGGCGCACGTACAGGAACGTGCATGGGCGCCTCTTTCAGCTGTGGGACAAGTTCGATGCAGGTAGCAAAACCCAAGCAACTCCTGCATGCATGCGCGACTTTACGGCGCTCTGCCGGTAGCAGATTAGGATGGATGGGAGATTTCATGTAACTGATCATTCAATAATTTTGTTGGATAATATTAGAAGTGAAGTGTTTTATTAAAATATACGTGTTATAGTTTGTGTTCATTATGTATAAAGTTTGCTCAGTATTTGCTCGTATTTTATTCATTGATTATTCATCGGCTTTTAATACTAAAATTCCAGTTAAGCTTTATCAGAAGTTGATTGACCTTAATATACCGAGATCTTTATGTAACTGGGTTTTAGATTTTTATTAGAGCGCAGACAAGTTGTCAGAATCGGTTCAAGTTTCTCAAAACAATCACTGTTAGCACAGGAACACCACAGGACTGTGGTCTATCCCTTTATTGTTTAGTTTATGCACACACGATTGTAATGTTGGAGATCGTCTAACGTCATTGTAAAATTTGCTGATGATACAACCCTGTGTGGTTTAATTTTAAATGGCGATGAATCTAGTTATTGTAATGAAGTATCTTCTCTTGTAAAATGGTGTCATTCCAACAATCTTATTTTGAATGTTGACAAAACTAAAGAAATGATAATTGATTTTCGTAAAAATAATGTAATGTATTTAAACGAGCCCAACGATACAATTTCCTGTGATTGTTTTAATCATTGGTTGAATAAATAAATATATCTATCATGAATAAAACTGTTGTTATATTGAGAAAAATGGTGTGACCGATGTTGCAATTATTTTATAATAATAATTTTAAAAAAATGCATATTGTATTGCACTTTATGTAAAATAACTCAAATTGCCCCACAATAGAATTAAATCTGGGCAAAGATAATACTAAGTTACTTAAAGTGCTATCTACAGAGAACAAGACAAATGCTTATATACGGAAGCAAACAAAAAATAAAAAGCAAGTACAAACATTCACAATGCGACAGACACAAAATAAAATTCTAATCAATATCTTTTAAAATTTGCCAAACATTGTCAAATGGAATAATGGGTCCGAGTTGGTAGTGGTTGGGTCCGAGTTGGTAGTGGGTCCGAGTTGGTTTTGGGTCCGAGTTGGTAGTGGGTCCGAGTTGGCATGAGTCCGAGTTGGTAGTGGGTCCGAGTTGGCGTGGGTCCGAGTTGGTAGTGGGTCCGAGTTGGCATGGGTCCGAGTTGGCATGGGTCCGAGATGGTTTGGGTCCGAGTTGGATCGAAACCGGATACATTCCATGTGTATAAGGTTTATCGCTAATAAGCAACTGCCGCAAAGCATACAGGGATACAAAAAGGGGCATCTGTTTGGCGCAGCTTTTGTGACGTCAATAATATATTTGTCCGCGCGGCACGCAGTGGCGCTGTTGCGCCCACAGACATCCCACAATTCCTTGCAGCTGCTATATCATACTCATAGCGATTTATCTTAGACACAGCTACTTACATCATTGTCCCAGCTTCCTGTCACAAATACATTTGATGGCTGTAATCCCTGCAAATCACCAGGCTGCCACCGCACTTTGTTCACTTTCTGTGACACAAACTTAACAGAAATATTGGCCATTTTCGAGTTACAAACGTAACACTAACAACAGGATAAGGCGCGAGTTGAAAGTCTGCTTGATTAGACTCGACTCTTGGTGGCGCTAACTCTGTTAGCTGTGGGATGAAAATTGTTTCTTTGTATAATATGATTGCATGTGTAGCGATGAGTTCCACTATATGAGAAATAGTATCTGAAGCTATAAGTTATATCAAAACTACGTAACATACTGATTAAAATCCCTATAATACAACTGGTAGGGTTTCGCATCTAAACATATACGAAAAAATATTGCTTTGTGTCGTATGAGGGCGTATTCCTGTATTACTTTGTTATACAGTTTAATAGCAACTCAAAACTGGGATTCCGGTTTTCACTGGGATGATGAAAGACCTTAAAAACATGTTGTATATTATAGCCACCATATTCTTATTTTATTTATTTTATTCAACACCCATAATAATTTATAACAGCTGAGATCCCCAGCTCCAGTTTTGATAACAGCACAAGACTATGAACTAAATAACGATTTTCTCCCCTGGGCCCTCTGAATCATAATTCGATCCTCTTCGTCATCAATGATGTCACTGCTGACACTGTCCTCATCTTCATCTTTCTTATTAGGTCCATGACTTGAACAGTGCCTTTCCAGAAATTTCTCAACTTTGCCCAGCACGATTTCGTTCATCCTGCTTTGATCAACTCTCCGAAGATAAAGAACTGTGTCTTTCTTCCTACGGGTGGGTCTTAGACTCACCCGTCGCCTCGCCTCAAAGATGCCCTTATCTCCAGGGGGATCCTCGCTTTTATTGTGTTCCACACTGGGGAATTTATACGCCGACCAGGGGTCGAACACTGCTGTATTAAGGAGGGGTTTTGTATTATTAGTTTTCTTAACTTCTGGACTTGTGTGCGGTCTTTTCATGTGCTGGTAGATGCTACGACGTCTGTGCACAGCCCACGATGTCGACGACGGGATGCAGTTTCCTTGTCGTGTTGACTCGGGTGGAAAGCGTCCTCCTGGGTGGTTTGACAATGTGTTTCTCTGTGTTGTTCTGCACATGGTGAAACTAGGAGAATCGGAAAGATGGGTCAATTTTACCGAGTGGGGGCGATTGCTCAGTTGTTTCTTAGTTGTGGTTGGGCCTAACTGAGGGTAAATACGTGGTTTGCTTGGCTGTGAGGGCTTGTCACCGCAATTAGTCTTACTTATCATTCTCACCATGCAAAGCTACAAGTTTTACCTAAAGTATGTTCGGTTCCTCGACTCTTCAAACGATACCGTTTTGGCTGATTTGAGTTTGAGCGATGCACGGTGTAAACTCGGTCGCAATTCAGTATGGTGATGTTGCATCGAGTCCTCCGCACATCCGTCTGTATCTTCGTCGTGTTTTTCATTTTTCTTTAGAGACTCCTGTGTCCGCCTTGAGACGGTCAAGCCCTCAAAGAGTAAATCCACCCTGTTGGCAGACGATTCCCGCTCGTTTTCCTCATCATCGTCCGTTGAATCGCCCGTACTATCTTTTGGCTTGAACAGCTCTGATTTCTTCAGCGCACTGACAGGTCGGCTACACGGACCTGCATCGGCCGTGTTGCTGCTTAACGCAATCGCCTCGCGTCGCAACATCGCCGATCTCGTCTCCTGCCGAGAAAAGGCAGGAGTATCGATCTCGTGGCAGCTTCTCCAGAATGACTTCACTGGTGTACTTCGATGAGAAGATAGTTCCTTCTGCAACAGTCTCTTCTGTCGCATTAGGTTGCTAAGTGCCAGTTTTCGTTGTCTTTCTATGGCCTTAGCGTTGTTGACGCTCGCTCGTTGAAGAATCAGATTAGCATGTCTCGTGTGCTCCAGAAAGTGCGACCCCTTCACTAACGATTCCGTTGCCTCAGACATCTCTCCACACTCAGTATTTTTTGTAGACAATTATTAATCCAGTTTGTTTACTGTAAAATTGTTAATATAGATGGAATCAGTTCATAACTGGACTTTAAATTGATAAAGGAATATTCGTATGATTTTACCATTCACCGATATAGCTAGCTCACCGCTGTTGGGGCTTCAGGTGATTTTTAATGTCTGCGGGAAACATCCACTGATACTTGAACCCATGATCTCTAGCTGACAAGTGAGTGCAGACATCTTAACTTCTCGACCATCAGTTAATGTTGTGAAGAAACTTTGTGCATTCACAGATGCACATGCAAAGGCCTGTTCCAAAATAGTATGAAAACTCAAGATGTCGTGATTGGTTTTTCCACTACTCAACTCTAGCCGAAGATTGAGAAATGCCCGGTTGGTTTGATGAATTATTCTGAAACACTACCCATCAATATGGGTCTCTCACGGTGAAGTATTTGGCGACAACGTAATGCATAGAAAATATCGCTGTATTCTGCAGCAGACTGTCAGCTTCATCATGTAGCACGCTGAATGAAGACTCATAACATTAAATGTACTCTATCACCTTTCTTGGGCGCCATTAGGCGCCGGCCATCTCTAGATGGACAAGATGTGCATCATGTTCACAGACGCCCCTGAAATCGTTCCCATTTGCATCAACGGATCAGGTAACTGTACTGAAATTACTTCTTTGCGTGAAAATAAGTGACTAAGAAAAGTCATGTTGACAATTTTAGTAAGGTGTCAACAGAAATTTCTTATACAAACTTTATAATCCTAGTTTTGTAGATCTTACCTTCAGCCATCTATCGTCCTGTGGACCAAAGGGCGCACCAAAGCGCCCAACAAGGCTCTGTGTATACCTGTAACCGTTCTATTTATTTGGCTAACGGTCAATATCCTTCACCTGGTTTATATTTCCCAAACGGTTTGAAAATTGATCTTTCCGTTTTCCTTTCACTGACTTAAATTATTAATCATATCGGCCCGTAACCTGACCAACTAAATGTTTACTTTATCGGCAAACAGAAAATGACTGTTCTTTGTTGACGAGTTGCTGTTAAGTAAACACTATTTGCAACAAAGGGACGAGGGGGTTTGATGATAAACCAACAGGGAATATCGGTTCAAACTCAAGTGCACCGACATGAGCATTTCACACCGTCTATTTCTGTAGTGGGGGCGGGGGTCTTTTGAGAAAATTGAACAATTTGTTTAGTATAGGTCCAGACCTCAGTCAAAATATCTCTGTCATTGAGACGAAAAACCGGTTAACCGTCCCAGCACTCCCATTTACTGAAGTAAACTTGTAAATTCGCCGATTCATATGTCGATTTTTAATTGACCCGTTGTATCATGGTTACTCGGTACAATTTATTGTCTTTCAATGAGGTACATATATTATGAACTAAGATAACTACGAAGACGTAATTTTTTGATCGAGTAATAATTCAAAATAAAAGCCCATGAAGATTATAATCAATTAGGAAAATATTTATTTGCGATTGTTTAAGCCATGGTAAACAACAATAACAAAATATAAACAAATATTTAATTATATCGTTGAGATTTACATAAAACAATACATACATTATGTATACTCATACAAAACAATAACGAGTCAATACAATGTGAACTCATGTTACGAAATTAACTATAAATAAATCATATATTAAACTCATACAAAGTTCTGCACTCTTTTTATCATAAACAAATCATTCTCCTGAGGACGATCAGAGCATACTGATCGAAACGTCGAGTTGTACCCCCAGTTCTTTTCAGAACTAATTACTACTCAATTGAGATTCCACATGGTGTCACCGCAATTAGTCTTACTTATCATCCTCACCATGCAAAGCTACAAGTTTTACCTATAAACAAATCAATTTGAAAATATTGTTTTTTTAAGTAATGACAGTGATTTTGTTTAGGTAAGGTAAAACTTGGAGCTTTGCATGGTGAAGAGGATAAGTAAGACTAATTGCGGTGACACCGTGTGAAAATCTCTATTGAGTAGTAATTAGTTCTGAAAAGAACTGGAGGTTACAACTATAGGCGTTTCGATCAGTATGCTCTGATCGTCCTCAGGAGTGATTTTGTTGTAAATTTCCTTAATATTTTTTTTGTTATAATGAAGTATCTAGGGAATCAACGCTTGTCGTGGCGATGTTTACTGCAGGATAGTGGCCGGGGGCGTGGCCATGAGCGATAAATGACTGAGCCAGCTGTCTTGGAAATTTATGGACATATTTCCACCTGTGAGTGTTTTATGGATTGACCAAAGAACTATAAATAAATCATATATTAAACTCATGCAAAGTTCTGCACTCTTTTTATCATAAACAAATCAATTTGAAAATATTGGTTTTTAAGTAATGACAGTGATTTTGTTTAGGTAAGGTAAAACTTGGAGCTTTGCATGGTGAAGAGGATAAGTAAGACTAATTGCGGTGACACCATGTGAAAATCTCTATTGAGTAGTAATTAGTTCTGAAAAGAACTGGAGGTTACAACTATAGACGTATCGATCAGTATGCTCTGATCGTCCTCAGGAGTGATTTTGTTGTAAATTTCCTTAATATTTTTTTGTTATAATGAAGTATCTAGGGAATCAACGCTTGTCGTGGCGATGTTTACCGCAGGATAGTGGCCGGGGGCGTGGCCATGAGCGATAAATGACTGAGCCAGCTGTCTTGGGAATTTATGGACATATTTCCACCTGTGAGTGTTTTATGGATTGACCAAAGAACTATAAATGACTCCGTTTGTCCATGGGAAAAGAGGGGAAAAGAGGGGAAAAGAGGGGAAAAGTGCAGACAGACAAACAAAAACATACATAATAAAATCCATATTAAAGCCCATTAACACCTACACTGTAAAATGGTGTTTACACATTTTTAAACACTTAGTTTGTATTCGCTTTTTCACATGTTTAGCCTCAAACATGGTTCATAATGAAAAGTTATGGACACTTGCGCATCACCACTGTGCACGTCACACACAAAGCACGTCTAAGCATTACATTTTAAAAGCAGTTGCTCCTTAAAATCTGTCATAGCACTGAAATGGACAAGCCTGTAAACTCGGGGTGATCAGAATATGAAATAAAAATTCAAGGCCTTTCTAATGATATTAATGTTTTACATTATTACCATGAAAATGATTACCCCAATATAATTTACAAAACTTGATTCATACCACGACTTGGCAGAAAAGCCTATTCAATAAAGCACGAAACGCAAACAGAAACTTTTTTTCTTTTTCTCATGGCCTTGTTCAACGTCTGGTAACCAAAACAAGAAGTATGTTTGTTCTTTGGGGTGACGTCATTATTTAAGCCCATGAAATTCCCTTCACAGTGATACAACAGCTGTGTCTATTGGACAATATTTTCCAACGACCATTTTTAATTAACAAACTTATACCCAATCAGATCTACGGTTATGTTGGGATATTACAGGGCACATACCATTTACAGAACAATGTATAACACATGTACTGTGAGTCTAGGTACCAATCTGCTCTTCGAATGCCGTCTCTTGCGTTTGTGATAAACCAAACGAAGATGAGTAAATTTCATGTAAATTTAATGTTATATTTCTGTCGAAAACATAGACAAAGCTAAGAAAATGCTCCTGGGAAATACAAAGCATCATTTGTGACATGTTTGGGGGAATGGGAGGTAGGATTTAGTCCTCATTAGGTTGATTTAATATGCCAGTTTTCAGTAGTTGACGTTGACGATTCTTTGGTCAAAAAGTTTTGTGTGGAGTGGCGCGCAGCGCCTGTGTGTGTGTGTGTACGTAATTTTGTACACGTTTAATAGGGCGCGCGTGTTCAGTTCACACAAGGGGCTTTTGTCCTATTTTGTATACATACTTTTCATTATGAGATTGAGCTTTTCTGTGATGTGTGTTTGAATGCTAAATGCCATATGAGCAGGTGTCAAAGAGCTAAGCACGTTTAACTTGGTGACATGTACAGAGGATGGCGATTAGCATTTAAACGTATTTCTAAACGTTTTTTTTTTTTTTTTTTTTTTTTTTTGCGTGTGTTTAAATTCTAAACACCATTTTTACAGTGTATAAACTGTGCGGTTCCAAAACTTACATGCTTCCAAAATGCTTCAAGATCAATGGGATTACTGACCCTGATGGACGACTTCTCTGAACGTGTTTTTGTGGGCCTCACATTCAGAGAAACATTTCCATTTTTATACAGAGATAAGGATGTTATTATTGTATCTAATTGTTACCAGGGGTCCCAGTTGCCTACACCATATGTCGACAATGAACGTCCTTTGCCTTTGTTTGACTTTCTACATGACTTAAAAAATGCACTTTCTCGAACTGGAGTTCTTTGTAATTCACCTCTTTTCACTTTCTCAATAACTGGTATGAGATTACAGAATATGGAAGGATCATAAGACTCGTGCATTGGCTTGGGAAGTCCTATATTACCCTTGTATTGCCATTCTAAATACTGAGCGTACAATTCATGGTTTGAGTCCAACAGTTTCAAGTAATTCGCCAATTCCTCCATGTTTTTATAATCACCAACGTATATGAAGGAGTTGGGAGGTGCTAGATCCTCATATACTTTTCTATTAGGGCCATAGACGATTGGAACGACTCCCTGAATGAGAGGTTTTTCCCATAGTTTCTCTGTAATATAATCACCACATTCAGCATTCTCTAACGACAGGTAGAACTTGTATTGGCGCATCAGGTCCATCGTACATTTTGTCGACCAGTTTGGCGTGCACTTAAGAGGGCCACAAGCTCCGTAGATATCAATGGGGATGTGTTTTTTCAGTTCTTTTACAAAATCGAACCTAGGCCAGTAAGTACCGATACAGTTACTTGCCATCCAGGCAATTAACTTTGTCTTTCCCTTTACCCATTCTGCAGGCGATTTTGTTGTATTTGTCATTGGCACCCCTGGCCTGTAATATCCGTACGGGGTGACGATCTCAGATCCCCGGTGGTATGTCCAAGTGGCATGGACAGGCAGTCTGGCCGTATCCACGGATTCGCCTGCATTTGAACGCGGTGACTCCCATGAGAAATACACCCACGTCTGGTTGGGATTCATGCTCACCGGTGGGTGGGGTTTCGGTATGAGTAATTTCATGAAGTGAAAGACAACGGCGTCCATTCTAGTAAATTTGTTTTTATCACCAGCTATTGTTAACTCAATGTCGCAGTTATTGTCGCATTGTATGTCGGTTTGTATGAGGGCACTGCCTTTCGATTGTTTAACAATATTCCGGAGTACAAATTTCTTTTTTGCAAGTTTGTCATACTTGTCGTAAACTTGGACCTTATAATGACACTGGCCCTCTTTTGACATCTTCGGTAGCAACTCTTTGCTTTTAGTCCCAATCAAAATATCCTTTGGCAGAAATGGTTTGTGGGTACGAAAAGTTACATTTATATTTTCTAAGCTGTGGTGGCGCCCTTCAACATGGCTGATGTTTGTCACGATGCTAATTCCTGACACATGTCTTTTATTATAATCCACGCTTGACCGGACGCTTGGCACCATTTTCAGTCGGATATATATTTGCACAATCAGAGCGATAACTGTAATACACACGCATGCTTCTTTCTGAATAGAAAGGGAGAAAATACAGAGATGAATTTGTCACTTGAAATGTTTTTAATGGAAGTTACAGCATTGGTCACGTTGGCAAAACTGCTTCTATGAGTAGGCCTATGCTTATTCTCTTTAAATCAAGATATACATTGAAGGGAAGGTACAACATTCATGGACGGATCATCATGAGCACAGGCCCTGGGCACAAATTCACCACGGGCCCATACACGCGCATAGTACTACTAGTACTATGCTTTTTTTTTTTTTTTCGAAAACCAAGGGCCCCTATTGGCTCCTTGGCCCGGGGCACGTGCCCAGTTTGCCCGTGCGGTAATCCGTGCATGACAACATTGGTACTAATGTTGGCAAAACTGCTTCTATGAGTATGCTTATTCTCTTTGAATCAAGATATACATTAAATAACCAAACTGTGAAAGTTTCAGGTTATTGTGTTGTGTCGATTTATACGAGGAAATAGTGAAAATTTAATAATATTGATTGTATTCATTCAAACGTGGAATTAGGAAAGAGTCCTCCCGAATTTTTTTTTAACAAACTTCGAAATTCACATTTATTTTTCAAACTAACAAAACTAATAATAAAAAATATTAACCAATCTTTAAAAATGTAGGTAATTATCGTAGAGGAGGGGATAAGTTGGGAGTAGAGGTAGGTCATGGGTCCGTTATCCCTACCCCCGCCCGTCCCCACGGCACTTAACCACACCCCCATTTGTAACAAGAAATCGCCACTACTGGCCACGGGATACACGAGTTCCCTAAAGCATTGGACCTGTACGATGACAATTGTTGATAAATGCTTTGAGATAAATGTCAGCCTTCATGGACCGTCTTGTAATTTTCGACAGCAGCCCCCGATATTTGAATTTACTGATCCATTAATCCGTGCGCAAACGAATAGTAACAAAACACTAGCTTACCATCCAAGCCATTGCTTTGAATCCACTGCTGTTTAACTCGGCAGCCAATGTCAAGAAGGGTTTTCCCCAAAGAAGCGATTCTGTGAAGAGAGAGGGAAATGTTTTATGAATTGTCATGCAACAACATTAATTTTTTCACACATTCGAGTATAGAAAACAGAGGCCTTCTCTTTTTGTAGAGAGACCGCCCCCAATGGCCATGTAGACCTATCCAAAAATAGCTAATTCTCCACTTATTAATTTGATGCAAATGACGATCCTCCACGTCATCGCTATTTGCATTGAGCCTTAAATTTACACAAATTATAGATGGCTTTCGATTCGAGGAAAGTAAACATACTTATTAAGCAGTTTTGTCTGAATAACCAATGTGGTTCCTTCCTATTGGTACACTATTGGTGAGGTACCGGTACTATTTGCCATTTTGTCGTCTTATTGTGCACAAGTGGCAGTTGGGTTCGATAGTCTTTCCGTCTTATCATATCAAGACGTACCGTCATCTGTGTGCTCCTATAGAAAGGGTACAGGTATACTCGCCGTGCAGTCCTGTCGAGATCCCGTCCCAGCAGTTAGGCCTATATAATATACTTTATTCTGAGTTCTTGAGGCCAACCAACACAGAAATTACTTACTTACTATTTAAGGCACTCCAGTAATAAGGCAGGAGAATGTTTGAATCAACACTTCTAATCGAAAATAACCTGAAAAGAACCAGTTGGTTCCATCAACTCTACCTCCATGGTTCGACTATAGACTCATTTGCGAGTTGAAAAAACACTAGTTCAGTGCCACAGTGTCCATGGTATACCGTGCAGTGAAGCCTGACTACTGTTAAGGTTAAAGATATGGCGAACAACAAAACTGTTACATAATCATTAAAAGTCTGATGGATTTTCACAAGTGACCCCAGCCTTTTTCATGCCGTGTTTCTAGTATTCACGCAAGCAGGGCTACAGCACATGTACCGTATTAATTTGTATAGTAAGAGTAAGAAGGATCACATTATTTTGTCAGCAGTATAGAATTGTCATTATCTTATATAAGCTGATTTAAAAGGTCATTCTATAATTAATTCACCAACTATTTCGAATGGCATGGAAGCATAGTGTTCTAATGCTCACCTTCCATGTAGCCTTTTGTAGGTGATACCGAAATCGGGACAAAGTTGGGTCAAAAAAATGTTGTTACTAAATTTGTTTTGTTACTATAATTATTTTAATTACAAAATTAATTCAGATGCAAAGCCTTCCTGTATAATAGTAATTCACAGCTGTGGAGGATTTTTTTAATGAAAAAGAAGTCCAGCATTATTTTTTTTTTAAATACAAATACATACAACTGTATAGGTGAGTGTACAGTGGCGCTTCTATACTGCAGAGAGAAAACATCGCAGATGGGACACGCCCAAACATCTCAGGAACCAGTTGGTTCTCCTGTGTCCTTTGTCAAGCTACAAGGGTGAACAAAACTGATGGCACACCTTTTGACACAGTAATATGTCTAACTGAGAAGTCTCCCGAGAAAGTGTCCCCATACAATGTTGAGTGCTTTGAACACCGTGTATATAGCTTGGCTTGGATATAGCGCTGCTCAATGTCTCTAAGGTGTCTTAGTTAAGACAATCTGGTTTTAACTTTTAACTCAACATTGAATTGGGGGGGGGGGCGTGGGGAGGAGCAACAGGTTTTACACACCATTGTATAGCACAGGGCATGGAATCGGTTTCCTAGTTTAGGAAGAACATTTATGCAGCAGCAACGGTAATAATTTTTTTTATGACCTTATCTAAGGGGTATTATTTTTATCAGTCATTGAGTTAACCTAAAACTAGCACTCAATTTCCCTGGCCTGTTGATCGTGATGGTATTGTCCCTTTAATATTAAACCATGTTGTAGATTTGCAGTTAAGTTGCACACAGAACAAACAACTTGGTTGTATTTATTTCAGACAAGGCGTTACCATGGATTCCAATTGCCCAGACCAAAAAGCAGATTCCTTAGGCCTATTTTATCCGCTTCGCTTTCTTTGAAGGGAACTCTCTTTAATTCACCTCTTTTCACTTTCTCGATAACAGGTATGAGATTCCAGAATATAGAAGGATCATACGACTCGTAAAGCTTATAAATTCCTTAACCCCCCAAAATAGCAATTAAACAGTTAAGCCTATTTTTACCGTCAAATCGACCCAAACATGCACGATAATATCTTTATTGACGTCATTTTTGTGTGCAAAGTGAAAACTCTTTGAAATGCAGCGCCCTCATACGACAAAGAATAATAATTCACGCGAACGACTGATGTTAATTTTAATTGGCGGCGGCTATGACAACGTAAACAATGACCATTTTCTGTAATTATAAACATCGAAGGTAAGCATTACTGTTGTTAGGATTCAACAGTTGAAATTAATGTTAATGGGGTTTCGTTGACTAAATCTGCGATGCGAAAAGGTTTTCCTTTGTTGGAAGAAAACCATGCGAATTATTTGCCCAGTTTCCGGACAACTACTACTAACAAGTTGATGTGATGTTTTTTCCCGGGCCGTGGGTTGTCAATGTCAAATGGAATGTTGTGATTTATTCGTTAATTAAAAAGGACTATTATTTTAAAGGAACGCAAAAATTGGTCAAGATCAAATAAAAAAATAAATAAAATATTTGTTTAATGTAGGCCTATAAGAAAACGTGTTAAACACTTTCATGACCATCCTACAAAAAAAAAGAGATTTTGAACATTCATCAATTTATTTAATTTAAATATTTTGTTACCTGAATCATGGAGGAAGGATCTTCCATCCTCCATGCCTGAATAATATTGATTATCCACACCCAGTTCAGGATTATTTCTTTGACGTTATTCTGAGAGATGACTAATCCACTGACCAACCTTCGTAAGCTGAGGAAAGCGCCTTTGCCAGGTGTCCAGCAGCCAGGGTAGGACAAACAACATTTGTTATAGAATAGAAAGGATTAAAAGAAAAACTTTATAAAACCCCTACACAAAATTCACTATTTGCTGATCAAAATCCACGATTTGTCATTCAAAATTGGCATAACATGCACAACTGCTAAATTTAGCAAAAAATTCATGAAATAATTTTAGCATATTGAAAACCATTATAACAAACATTGATATCATTTCGGTTTGCGGTAACAGCATGTGACGTGTTTATCTCAGCTGTCGCGACTTTCTCTACTGTCGCTAAGTGAGAAATATGGTTCAGGGAGAACCATGGGGACTTCACAGGATATTCTCAACGTTTCGATTAGCCTGCTGTAATCTTCGTCAGGAGATTAGAGCAACAAACATTTGGTTAGACCAAACATGACCCTTAGCAATTGGCATTGTAGCCATGAATCATTACACAAAAACAAAATAATAATTTTCTGTGGACCCTATAATAATTAACATTTTCCCCATTTTTTTTTACAGGAAAAGAGCAGCACCTTTCAGGAATCCAGCAGATCTCTTTGGTGAGTTTGAATAACCATTATTCTATGAAGTTTTTCGAGTGTAGAACTAGAGGTACAGAAATGTCTTTGTTGGGCATCCAAAGTTTTACAGGACAAGATTATTTTTCCAAGATTTCCAAGATTTAACACATTTAATTTAACTTAACCCTACTTCACATGGAGGCCACTACGATCCACTAAATTTCCAATATGTGATGTGATCTGGGAAAACCCTTCACATGGTGAAATTTGTCATTTTTCTGTTATATACATCAAATTAACGAGGACACTGTGTTGTTTTCAAAACTGTTTTATTCATGATTCTAGGTTGTCTATAACTTGAGTTATGCTCTCGGGAAGTTATAGCCACCGCTGTCCTTAAAAAACAATGGCGGAAACGAAAAACAAAAGACGGCTTTTTAATTATCTGTCATCATAAAACTATACATAAAACGATGGAATTTTTATTTAATATTTCAAGAATGATCATTTAGATATTAACAATTAAAATGGTAACAAAAACTCAAATTGTCAAACAAAAAATTGGGGGACTATTTTGCCATTATCTTCAAAACAAGTTCGCCGACATCCGACAGGTTTTTCCAGATCGCATCACATATGTTCTTCACCAACCTTTAAAGCATACAAGCCACTGCTGTCCTTTCCAAGTAATCTTACAATTTCAGTGCCACCCAAGGCCACTGTAAATAAGACCGTCTCTGATTACATACTCAACACACACTGAAGGCCATTACAAATCACAGTCTTTAGTGGTTTTTGTATAGGTGTGTTTACAGTCAAAATACATGGTCAGGTTTACAGCTGGTTGTAGCTGGTTGTTGGAACATATTAGTATGGCCTGCAATGTATCAATGGGAGACCACTTGACCCTGCAATCTCAGTTGTGTGACAGTGGTGTGCACAGAAGAGTAACCATAGGAGGCCACTGGCAACAACTGCAACAGCTTGGAGTGGCCTGAATGGGTTGTTTCAAAAATTGCACTGATTGTATATAGATATTGGACGTCTGTAAGGTTACTATGCAAGACCATGCCCCGAATCACATGGTGTAGCAACACTGCGTAAAGTCTGAATATGCATAAGCTACGAGCCAGTGTACTGGATATTATATTCAAAATGAAACCCCGAAAAGTTTGTTTCAAGAATTCTTAATTTGTGTTATAGACGAGGATGAATCTCTGTTGGATGATGTTCTGGGACGTTCAGTCTCCAGGCAGTCGGGCGTGTCCATCAGTAGGAGTGACACCATTGGTAACAGGTCCAACAGACAGCTTCCCAAGCTCACCACAGACACTAAGTCAAGTAAGTGTAACGTGCTAGGCAAGCCCTTATAAAGTGGCCCTCCAATTGGGAAGTGGCCCTCCAAAGGACCAATACAAATTGGCCCTCCGATGGACCAATGGGATGTGGCCCTCCGATAAACCAACAAGAAGTGGCCCTCTAATGGACCAATGGGAAATGGCCCTCTGATGGACCAATGGGAAGTGGCTCTCTAATGGACCAATAGGACATGGCCCTCTGATGGACCAATGGGAAGTGGCCCTCTGATGGACCAACAAGAAGTGGCCCTCTAATGGACCAATGGGAAATGGCCCTCCAAGGGATCAATGAAAAGTGGCCCTCCAATGGACCAATGGGAAGTGGCCCTCCAAGGATGAAAAGTGGCCCTCCAATGGACCAATGGGAAATGGCCGTCTAATGTACCAATGGGAAATGGCCCCTGATGGACCAACAAGAGATGGCGCTCTAATGGACCAATGAGAAATGGCCCTCTAATGGACCAATGGGAAATTGCCCTATGATGGACCAATGGGAAGTGGCCCTTTCGAGGGACCAACAAGAAGTGGCCCTCTAATGAACCAATGGGAAGTGGCCCTCTAATGAACCAATGGGAAGTGGCTCTCTAATGGACCAATGGGAAGTGTCCCTCTAATGAACCAATGGGAAGTGGCCCTGTAATGGACCAATGGGAAGTGGCCCTCTTATGAACCAATGGGAAGTGGCCCTGTAATGGACCAATGGGAAGTGGCCCTCTAATGAACCAATGGGAAGTGGCCCTCTAATGAACCAATGGGAAGTGGCCCTCTAATGAACCAATGGGAAGTGGCCCTCTAATGAACCAACAAGAGATGGCGCTCTAATGGACCAATGAGAAATGGCCCTCTAATGGACCAATGGGAAATTGCCCTATGATGGACCAATGGGAAGTGGCCCTTTCGAGGGACCAACTAGAAGTGGCCCTCTAATGGACCAATGGGAAATGGCCCTCCAAGGGATCAGTGGAATGTGGCCCTCCAATGGACCAATGGGAAGTGGCCCTCTAATGAACCAATGGGAAGTGGCCCTCTTATGAACCAATGGGAAATGGCCCTCTAATGAACCAATGGGAAGTGGCCCTCTTATGAACCAATGGGAAGTGGCCCTGTAATGGACCAATGGGAAGTGGCCCTCTAATGAACCAATGGGAAGTGTCCCTCTAATGAACCAATGGGAAGTGGCCCTCTAATGGACCAATGGGAAGTGTCCCTCTAATGAACCAATGGGAAGTGGCCCTGTAATGGACCAATGGGAAGTGGCCCTCTAATGAACCAATGGGAAGTGGCCCTCTAATGAACCAATGGGAAGTGGCCCTCTAATGAACCAATGGGAAGTGGCCCTCTAATGGACCAATGGGAAGTGTCCCTCTAATGAACCAATGGGAAGTGGCCCTGTAATGGACCAATGGGAAGTGGCCCTCTTATGAACCAATGGGAAGTGGCCCTGTAATGGACCAATGGGAAGTGGCCCTCTAATGAACCAATGGGAAGTGGCCCTCTAATGAACCAATGGGAAGTGGCCCTCTAATGAACCAATGGGAAGTGGCCCTCTAATGAACCAATGGGAAGTGGCCCTCTAATGAACCAATGGGAAGTGGCCCTCTAATGGACCAATGGGAAGTGGCCCTCTAATGGACCAATGGGAAGTGGCCCTGTAGCGGTGAATTTGTTTGTTTGTCGAGGTGTCCGAATGCAGATTGTGTATTTAAAAGAGGAAATATTGGTCTTGTTTTCATTTTAGCTCCATCCGACTATGACCTCATGAGTAGCATGATGAGCCGAATCGCACAGCTTGAGCTGAGGGTACAATACTATGCCAAAGAAGTCATCGAGAAGGTATGATGGAGATGCGTATTTCTTTCTTTTCAAAGCCCGATACATTAATAATAAAATGTAATTGATGTGTATTCATATTTCAGGAGTATCATTAAATCGGAATAGATACCAATCTGTGAAAGTTACAGCTTTACTGGTCTGTCATTTCTGAGAAAATTTAATTTCAAAAGAAATTATAAGCTCTGAGATGGGCTGCATTGTTTCCCATACAGACAATGGAGAGGCCAAAAACGTCTAGAGCCCTGAACTTACACTCATTGTCCCCGCCATTTTGTTGACTATCAGCAAACTGTTCAGAAGGTGGGTCAGGTGATCAATATGCTAATGAAGCTTAGGAAGGTTACCAAAGGCTGTGTGAACTGGTCTATCTTTTTTTTAATAATTTATATTTTTAACCCTAACTCCCTAGGCCCATTTGCTTACCTGAATCCTCCAAAATCCTTCAGAGCTAAAGCAAGCACATGACATGTATGCACACATGTGTTTCTAATCTGTGATACATGTACATGGCCAGGGGCCCTCCCTGCATGCATGGAGCAATAAACAGTGTCCACTGACCCAAGCACTGACCTTGCAATCACTACAACAAACATGGATGTACATGTACCATGGAAAGGCAAGTATGCCTAATAACCTCAATCCTCCAAAATCCTTCACTTTAGCAAAGAGCATGTAGCATGTAACCTCAATCCTTCAAAATCCTTCACTTTAGCAAAGAGGATTTTGGAGGATTTGGGAAGGTTAGGGTTAAATAAAGAATTAGCTGTTGCAAACTGCTCACCAACCTAAAGGACTTGTAGTAATGAATTGATATTTTTCTTACGGAGAACAGTAATGATGTTTTTTGCTCCTTCTTTTTAATAGGACAAGAAAATAAGCATCTTGGATGAGAAGACAAAACTCTTACAAAAATATAAAGGTAAGATCTTTTCTTAATCTTGCACTGTCAAGAGAGGTGTTGTCACTGAGTGCTACCAAGGCGTTTGTTCAATGATTTGTTTTACTGTGCCCAAAAAGTGAAGGGGTGATCTTTGGGGAGTGTATGTACCCCGGGGCATCCCCTGGGATTTACACCCAAGTTTAAGAGCAGTTTGTCAAAATGTTCATCATTTTTTCTTGTACACTCGTGGACAGGGTGAGATATGTTTGCCAACTTTTGAATGAAGATTGAAAATATCCAGATTCTAATATCTTGATAAAATCAGTTTTTTTTTCTCCACACAGGAGAACCTGACACAGATTCCGAAAGAGTGAAAAACTTGGAAAGGAAATGCCAGTCACTTCAAGAAACCATCAAAGATATGGAGGTAAAAAAACATGAGATCATTGGAGAGTATTATATTCATGAACAAAGTTATTATTTTTGACTATCTTGTATCTCTGCTGTATATAGCGTCAGTGTTGTGAAAATAGTTGAGAATCCTTGTAAAAGGATTTGATGTTTGAATAAAGGCCCATTTATACATACGTGACTTATAGTGTGACATTGGACAAGTCTTGCATTAACCTGGAGGTCGCAAGTTCAAATCCCACTCTAGTCAATCCAGGCCTCGACCTTAAGGATTGAGAGAGCACGGCCACTTTGGCCTTGGCTGCATCAAAATTTCAAGGCTGACCAAAGGGGCACTGCGGCCAACTTGGAGAGGTACCACGGCAATGGCTGCAGTGGCAGTGGTTAAGATCCAGGCCTGTCAATCTGTCTATATTCGCACATTCTATATTCACTGTACTTTAGTTACGGTCATCGAACCTTAGAGCATCCTTTATCAGTTTGATAAATTGTTTGTTTCTACAGGATTTTCTGTCAGACTATGGAATGGTCTGGGTGGGTAACTCTCATACAATCGAGGATGGTGCCGAGAGCAAGGTTTATGAAGAGTTCTGCAGTCCAGGGGAAGAGTTGAAAACAACCAGTATGTGGAGACCAGGTGAGTCTCATTTGCTCTTCCCCACCCCCACCCCAACCCCTTGGGCTGCCTCATTTCTACCCTTGCGATTGTCACACCTGGGGCAGTCAAAGTGAGACGATACCTAGGTTGATAATAAATCAAAACTCTGCTCAAAATGTTCCCCGTTGGAGTGCCATGGTCGAGCGGTTTAGTGCATCGGATTTGTGTTCTGATGGCTGAGTCGTCAGAATGTGGGTTCGAATCCCGACCGCGACTGGGGTGTTTGTGTCCTTGAGCAACACACTTTAACCATAATTGCTTCTCTCCACCCAGGGGTAAATGGGTACCTGTGAGGGCAGAGTTGGTTGTTGTGTTTGATTAGCCCTATATGCGCTGTAATGGCAGCAATTGAGCTGTATACTCTCCAGGGAGCAGAGATGGTTTCAGGAATGATTTATGAGCCTGATGAGCAGGGGTAATAATATAATGCGCCTTGAGCACCAGTTTGGTGGATACGTGCGCTATATAAGTCCACATTATTATTATTATTATTATTCCCCCCACCTCTACCCCTGGGCTTAAAAAATGTTATCACATCCCTAGGTCAGACTTGGGGAAACCCAAGGGGTGGGGGGAGTGGACAATAATTGATAGAGCCAAAGCGTACCCCTAAAAAACATCTTTCCAAAATTCTGAATCCATTTTGGAACTCGAAAGATAAAAATGTTCTTTCTCTGATGAAATTTTGTTTGGCAGCAAGACCATAACTTATGATACAACCTTGTTGCACTTGTACAGGCCTCCCAGCAAAACCTGTAAAAACCTATATTTCAAAATTGGAACCTTTATTTCCCCAAAAAAACCTATATGGTTTTGGCTAGGAACCTTCTTGAATCCACCAAAATCCAACACCATGCATGGGCTATACAGTACTGAGTCCATCAAAATGTAACACAACTAGCTGTTGGAGTTTGATGGGTTTGGGGTGGTTAGTGGTATCCTATAAAAACCTATATTATTAATCTCCTGCAACACATTTTCAACTTCCTCATAAAATCCTCATGGCTTTGAAGAAAAATTAATGAAGCCAAAACAGTAGACAAACTGTAACATGTGTACCTCTCAGATTTTGTTGCAAAAAGTACTCAGAAGGTAGACAATATACCAAAAACTTGCATAATCACAGGAAATAACCCATAAAAGCCTGTATCTTTGCATTTGGTAAATCTATAATAGGTGCATCGATAGCACCAACAGAGGGCCCCATCCACATTGACTTTGACATTATCGCCGAAAACATCAAGGACCTCAACGTCGTCGCTGGTGACAGTGAGAAACTTATCAGGCATACGGTCAGTGGAGCCCGGTTTGTTGCGCCAGACTCGATACCACTTACGCTGTATGCAAATGGTATATTTATGTTCAACGGACCATTCAGGTCATATGAGGAACCGACAACACAGGTATGGACACTTACTATCAGGAACAGTTGGAGTACTCATACTCTTACTCTAGAACATTTTTCTGTACTCATACTCGTAATGGTATTCATGACAAAGTACTCGACTACAGCTATAGAGTTGGAGTACTCATACTGGTACTGGTACTCATGACAAAGTACTCAACTACAGCAATAGAGTTGGAGTGCTCGTACTCGTAATGGTATTCATGACAAAGTACTCGACTACAGCTATAGAGTTGGAGTGCTTGTACTGGTACTGGTACTCATGACAAAGTACTCGACTACAGCTATAGAGTTGGAGTACTCATACTGGTACTCATGACAAAGTACTCGACTACAGCTATAGAGTTGGAGTGCTCGTACTGGTACTGGTACTCATGACAAAGTACTCGACTACAACTATAGAGTTGAAGTACTCGTACTGGTACTGGTACTCATGACAAAGTACTCGACTTCAGCTATAGAGTTGAAGTACTCGTACTCGTAATGGTACTCATGACAAAGTACTCAACTACAGTTATAGAGTTGGAGTGCAGACTGGTACTGGCACTCATGACAAAGCACTTTCGACTACAGCTATAGAGTTGGAGTGCTGCACTGGTACTGGTACTCATGACAAAGCACTCGACTACAGCTATAGAGTTGGAGTACTGCACATGGTACTGGTACTCATGACAAAGCACTGATCACAGCTATAGAGTTGGAGTGCTGGTACTGGTACTCATGACAAAGCACTCGATCCACAACTATAGAGTTGAGTACTGCATCGTACTGGTATTCATGACAAAGTACTGGACTACAGCTATAGAGTTGGAGTGCTCCACTGGTACTGGTACTCATGACAAAGCACTGGACTACAGCTATAGAGTTGGAGTACTGCACTGCACTGGTATTCATGACAAAGCACTGGACTACAGCTATAGAGTTGGAGTACTCATACTGGTACTGGCACTCATGACAAAGCACTCAACTACAGCAATAGAGTTGGAGTGCTCGTACTCGTAATGGTATTCATGACAAAGTACTCGACTACAGCTATAGAGTTGGAGTGCTTGTACTGGTACTGGTACTCATGACAAAGTACTCGACTACAGCTATAGAGTTGGAGTGCTCGTACTCGTACTCATACTCATGACAAAGTACTCGACTACAACTATAGAGTTGGAGTGCTCATACTCGTAATGGTACTCATGACAAAGTACTCGACTACAGCTATAGAGTTGGAGTACTCATACTGGTACTCGTACTCATGACAAAGTACTACTATATATAGAGGGACCGACACTGGTATGGTACTCATGACAAAGTACTATCAGGAACAGTTGGAGCACTCATACTGGTACTGGTACTCATGACAAAGTACTCTGACTACAGCTATAGAGCTGAGTACCATACTGGCACTCATGACAGCACTGACCACAACTATAGAGTTGAAGTACTCGTACTGGTACTGGTACTCATGACAAAGTACTCGGCTACAGCTATAGAGTTGAAGTACTCGTAATGGTACTCATGACAAAGTACTCGACTACAGTTATAGAGTTGGAGTGCTCGTACTGGTACTGGTACTCATGACAAAGTACTCGACTACAGCTATAGAGTTGGAGTACTCATACTGGTACTGGTACTCATGACAAAGTACTCGACTACAGCTATAGAGTTGGAGTACTCATACTGGTACTGGTACTCATGACAAAGTACTCGACTACAACTACATGTATAGAGTTGGAGTACTCGTACTCATACTGGTACTCATGACAAAGTACTCGACTACAACTATAGAGTTGGAGTGCTCGTACTCGTAATGGTATTCATGACAAAGTACTCGACTACAGCTATAGAGTTGGAGTACTCATACTCGTAATGGTACTCATGACAAAGTACTCGACTACAACTATAGAGTTGGAGTATTCCTACTCTTACTCGAGTACATTTTTCTGTACTCCTACTCTTACTCGAGTACATTTTTCTGTACTCGTACTCGTACTTTTACTCATGTAAAAGTACTCAACTACAACCTTGATACAACTGTTTCATTTTTGTTTTGACTTTATGTTTTGTACAGTGCCTTATTCAAGACCTTATGGATGGTTACTTCCCTGCTGAACTACAAGCTCGATTCCCCGATGGTGTCCCAATTCAAGTAAAGGACAATATTTTTTTTTCCATTTACGTTGCTTTTACTCATAATTCTTGAAACTACATCATTAGTTCACAGCAAACCATTCTACCAGGCAAACATCTGCATCCCATAACCATGCAGTTGTCAGCTCGGACCCTCCTTTCTCTTGAGAAATTTTACTAACCCTTCTGTGACTGCAAGGGTCAAAATCAGTAAAAATGTTGGTATACTTGCCAAGGTATATCTAGTGCACTTGAAAGTCGAACACTGTCAAACCTTACGTGTAGTAAGTACATTTACAGGTCAAAATGAGTCGACCGTTTTTGACTGGTAAAAGCATTGTCTTGTATTGTTGAGGGTGGTCAAAATGACAGTAAAAACCAGTCAAAAATGCCCCTGTGTGTACATTTGGGTCAACAGTCAAAACAGGCAGTTGACTGATTTTGACCACTATATCTACTTGCCACTAAAGTTCAGCTAAAGTAGGAGGGTTAAAACTTTTTTTTTCATCTGTTGATCACAGGTAACTGATAAGCGAGATACCATCTGTAAAAACCCACGAAGCATCGAGCAGTTCCCTGGTACCGGTAATGTGCTTGGTGGGGAAAGCAAACCATCACGACTGGTACCCAGCAGCCTGGACAAGGGCACCAGTATGGAGAAATCGTATACGACGAGTCATGATGGAAAGCCGGTGTACGAAACCAGCCAACCACCGAGTAAGTGTTCTTGATTATTGATTGAACATTAATCATCAAATGGTTTTGATGGTTGCCATGGAATATTTCTAGAAGACCTTTAAGACATATCCTTTTTACTTGTCCATTAGTTAGGTGCAATGCCAACACAGTACATACATGTAGATTGGCTTTAAACCCCACCCTAGGGGTTAAAAATTTACCAGATCCCAAGGGCAGATCTTGGGAAGCCCAGTCCCCAGGGCATGGATGGAAAAAACAATTGAAAGTCGTAATACTAACTGATTTTCTTGGACAGAGTACCTGCATTGAACCACTTATAATCTATAATCTTAGAAATGAAAACTAACATCATTTTCTCTCAATATTTTCAGAACCTAGAATGTCTGTAGACCAGTTTCTCAGTAAGCTACCACCGTCCGTTATGAAGGAAGGCAAAGTTATCGATGTCAGAGCATCACTGGCAGGAGAGCTCAAGGTAGTTAATTTTTTTTTTTAGATAAATTATGTAAATTCCAGACGTTTGTTCAACTATGTTTTTGTCAAACGTTTTGCCAAAATATATGACACAGCATGCGATTGGTGTTTAAAAATTTTATCCACCCTAGTAGTTTGGGCAAAATGCTGGTCAAAAAATTCACCTGCCAATTTTAACATTTTCCAAAATTTAATGTTTGTGTTACACAGCATGATAGTAGTAAGCCGGGCGTAACGGTCATAGACACTCCAGCCGTCCAAGAAATCCTTGACCGGGTCAGCAGCCGACCTCGGGCCTCCTCGCGACCTCCGTCTGCCCGGAGTAGCATCACAACACTCAGAATCAAGTCAGAGACGGGAGAGCATACTTTCATTGTAAAGATGAGGTTTACAGACACGATAGGTGACATTAGAAGATACCTTGACTCCAACAGGTAACGCAAAAAAAGTCAGTTCTATGAGAAATACAGGGTGTCTCCCCCCCAAAAAAAAATTTATATTTGTTTCTTTCATGTTATTATGCACTATGGCATGTTGTACTTTTAAAGGTAGGATACATCATTGGTTTTTTGAAGAATGCATTCATTCCAATCATCTAGTTTTCAAAATACACATCATAAAACTAACCTTTGAAAATTTCATCAAAATCGGTGTTCACATTTTTGAGAAAACAGCGAGTAACGGTTTCTGTTTTAATAGTTATTTTGTGCATGTTCATATTATGTTAATTTTGATTGTTGCAATTGAAATCAGCTGTTGCGTTTTTGGAGGTCTTCATATACAATTTTTCTCGAAGATGACAGCATTTCAGCCGGAAATATTTCTTAGGGCGATTGATACAAGTATCGCCTTTGTAAACATTTAAATTTCAGATTGAAACTCGTCAAACATTTTTTTTATCATTACCAAAGCTATATCATACCTTTAAGATTATATTGCAACAGTTAATTTTGTCATTTTTGGACTTTCTTTTAAGAAGTGTTATTGATTTGATTTTTGCTCTTATACCGACGTAATGTTTAAAGCACTGTATACTCAGTGCTTTCCGAGTGTCTGTGAAAAAAGGTGACTCAGGCGGGATTTGAACCCACAGGCAAAATCAATTGTTTATCACCTGACACAAGAATTTCATCAATCTATGTTATTATTATTTATTTTTTATCCCACGACTTCCCAGGTTTATCATCATAACATTAACTTGATCCCTACAATCATTTGACGGTTCTTTCCCGTACTGAATAATAGGTGTATTTTATAGCACTTTTAGCTGCAAATATTTTGAAAAGCTCATTTTCCTTATCCTCAGAACTCCTGGTTCTGCGGACTACAAGATAGTGACTACATTCCCTGCTAAGGTTTACGACGACCAGGACGCGACACTTCAAGAGTGTGGCTTGACACCCAATGCTGCACTTCATCTCAGGTCAAAGGGAAATTAATGCTATTTATCTTATAAATAATGCGCTTAGTACAAGTCTTTGTAAGCGCTGTATAGTAAACTAAAAAAGGGTACACAGGTCTGTGATTTCTCAGGATTTTTCCGATTTCAGGATTGTTACAAATCTCCCTTTGCCTCAAAATGTTCAGCTGAAAAGTCAAAATGTTCTTGAAAGAAGAGAAGATGCCACCAATCTCTAGTTTCTTGTTTGTGGGGATGTGGAGAGTCTGTAAATCCTCCAAAATTAAACATCCTGGAGGTTCAGGGGGGCTTTGTCCTCTAGACCAAAGGGAGACCCAGGCCCACTACCCACAGGAGGTTCAGGGGGCTTTGTCCTCTAGACCAAAGGGAGACCCAGGCCTGCTACCCACAGGAGGTTCAGGGGGCTTTGTCCTCTAGACCAAAGGGAGACCCAGGCCAGCTACCCACAGGAGGTTCAGGGGGCTTTGTCCTCTAGACCAAAGGGAGACCCAGGCCCGCTACCCACAGGAGGTTCAGGGGGCTTTGTCCTCTAGACCAAAGGGAGACCCAGTCCTGCTACCCACAGGAGGTTCGGGGGCTTTGTCCTCTAGACCAAAGGGAGACCCAGGCCCGCTACCCACAGGAGGTTCAAGGGGCTTTGTCCTCTAGACCAAAGGGAGACCCGGTCCTGCTACCCACAGGAGGTTCGGGGGATTTGTCCTCTAGACCAAAGGGAGACCCAGGCCCGCTACCCATTTGTCAGGATTTTTTACTTTTGTCAAATCACACCACTGGGGTAGATTTTAAGAGAGATTTGAATGAGTTGTGCTGAGGGAGATTATGCTAGAGTGGAGGCATAAATTTGTAGTCCAAGGTTGGGGTGGGCATTCAAAAGGGAAATAATGGCAATAACGGCTCTATTTCTACATTTTGTAATGGCGACAGGAAAATGTCACATTACAGTCATTAAAAAGCCACTTTAACCAGTTCGCGTCGGAGGCCGTGTATACACGCAATTTTTTTTGCACCGCGGATCGGAGAGCATCTAAACATGCCATAGGAAACTCCGGAATATTTATATGCATGGTCGGTTGAGCCACGCGTGTACGGTGACATGCTCGGAAGTGCCGGCCACCCGCTGTGGAAGCTTCCATTAACGTGTGTGTGGGAAAAAGAAACCCGCCACAGGGGCCCAGAAAAACATTTTTATTCCTGACGCGAACTGGTTAAAGTATTGGTGATCTCAAATTTATAATTGATCATCATTTTACATAAATTTGCTTGATGTAAACATTGGATCAATAAATTGATTTTGATTTTTGATTTTAAAAAGTGGGGCCAATTATGGGAACATTTTGAGAACTTGGTATTTGTTTCTGAGGGGGGTGGGGAATCCATCACTATGCATGCAGACTTTCACATATGTGCATGTCTTTCAATGAAATGTTTTAGGTTTTGTACGGTGGGGTAGCGTTATTGGTTCACTGTGTGGTAATACCATGCAGATTAACAAATTTTTAAGCAACTGTCCACTTTCTCCGCTTTTACCCTTGTCATGTATTCCTTAAGCTGTTTACATTCTTCAGTTTGTGTAATCAAGGGTGCCACACTTCACTAAATCAATTTATTGATTGGGTTTGTGCCAACATCATGTAGGTTATCTCAACAATTGCTAAGTATTTTTTTCCTATCTGAAAGGTTCTTATCACAACCACAATCTCACTAAGCGATTGCTGAGATAATGTTACCATGTAATGTCACCACAAACCAATAAATTGAAACCCCTAATTACACAAACTGTGTAACAAACTAAGTGTATTCTATGAGTACATGACAAGGGTATATAATGTGAGAGAAAGTGGAGAGTTGCTTGAAAATTGTTGATCAGTTAATTGCACTTTTAGGATTTTCCACCAAAGTCCTTACACAATTTCTCATTGTTTTTCCATTGATTAACTCTTTGATGCACAGATTAATTCTATTAATTCTATTGTTTTAACGTGTTTTTGGCGGTCGCTTGCGACCGTCGTGTGTGTCAAAGGGTTAACCCTCCTACTGTTTGACCATTTGAAACCATTCAAAATTTCCACTTACCAAAATGCCCATTGGTTTTGTACACACATGGTGATACTATTTGAACAGTGTTGGTAGCAAGCTTTACTACCATTCAAATCCATTCAAATGCATAGAGGGTCCATTGATTCACCACTTAGAAGTATCCAAACAAGGTTTTGTATTAGCTGTACTACCATTTGGAAAGATCCAAACAAGGTTTTGTATTAGCTGACCTACCATTCAAAACCATTTGGGGGAATCAATACTGTACACAGTTATTTCACCATTCAAAACCACAAAAGCGAATGGTTTCAAATGGTGGATCAACTTGTATGAAAAAGGTACCAGAAGTAGGAGGGTTAAGCTAATTATATGAAAAGTTCTGATATGGAGTAGCAGTGCATATTCCACCAAATGTTTTGTGTGAATAATTTCTACTCTGGCAATTTCTAAGAAGAACATAAGGGTTTTCTTTGAAGTGCTGTCATAGAACCACCCCTACAAAATCCCCCTCCCCAGATGCCAACATACACGATTTGGGCGTAGCAAATACGATTTTGAGCCGTGAATACGACTCTACGATAATACTTCATTGAAATACGCTAAACAAGCCGCCCCAGTATAATTGTATATAGTTACAATACAAACAAACAATGAATGAACTATTAAGTCGAAATAAAAATGATGAAAAATAATTTTAAAAATGAAAAAACAAAACAACAACCTTTTAAATGTAAACCGCAGTGGTGGTAAAAAGCGACAATAGCGGGATTAGCGGCGAATTCACACGATTATGTATGTATCACACACAAGCGCGAGCGCGCTGGATTCGACTGCCTACCTACCACATGTACCCTGTACATTATCTGTACATTATTTGCAAGATCGTACCCATTGATCTCTATTACATAATGGGGAATAATGAGCATACCCGTGGGGAATGAGGTTGTCTGTGAGGTAGCTTGTGTGTACATGCGCGCATAATTGTGCTCGCGCACGTGCATTACCTTTTAATTTCTCGAAGCTTCTTTGCAAGTGCGACTTCAGTGTCAGCGTGCAGGCACTGCTTACTGCGGAATTCTGTGCTTACGGCGCATAGAATCACACGCTTTTTATGGCGCCGTAAGCGCAGAATTCTGTGGTAAGCAGCGCCATGAAATTGGGCCCAGGTGAGCTAGGGCTAGGCCTAGCTAAGGCTATCAATTTGTTATTTGCCTTCGAGACTCCAAGAAAGAGAACAGTTAGTATTAATAATCAAAATTTCTAACGTGATTGATGCATGGATTACTAATTCGGAAGATCATTATTGTGAGCTTTTTAAGATAAGATACGTCTAGCATTGTTATAATTTCATAATTTTTTCATTGAGTATTGTCCTCCAATTTACTCTGCCCCTGGTCCCACTACCGCCAGCGGGGTTCACACCGAGTGCGGCGCTGACATTGCCCAAAATCCGGACATGCATTTTTTAGCGTTAGATTTTTGCGAATTTTTTTTTCAATAGATGCTACTCTTTTTTGGAATTCAATGTTGGCATCTCTGCATTACACACAGGCCACTTAAAAAGAAAATGGAATGCCATTAAGGTAACAATGGGGAGAGGAGGCATATTAATCCTAATTGATAATAATAATAATAATAATGATGGTGATGATGGTGATGATGGTGATGATGGTGATGATGGCGATGATGGCGATGATGACGATGATGACGATGATGACGATGATGACGATGATGACGACGACGATGACAATAATAATAAGAAGAAGAAGGAGAAGAATAACTTATGTAGCGCACGTATCAACCAAACTGGTGCTCAAGGATTATATGTCACCTAACAAATATGAGTAAAGTTGGCATTTGCTTCCAAATTCTGTAGAAAAAGAGATTTTAAACGGTACCAAAACACTTGGGGTGCACTTATCATTAAAATATGCCATACTTTTTGACTATTTAGTTTGTACATTGTAAGCCCAAACCAGGAAAAAACATTGTGCGACTTTACACTGTTATAGCGAGAAAGGTCACAAGCTTTTAGTGTGTACATAGAGCAAGGACCAGAGTGTAGAATAGAGTAGAATTTTGTATAATGCAGGTCTGATTTCCCATGATTTTTCTCCCTTTGCCTTTTTTTATTGAAAGAACAGAAGTAGCCACCAAGGAAAGAAAGAAGTAGCCTGTATTGTGACCAAACCTCTAGTTTCTTGTTTGTGGGGATGTGGAGAGTCTGTAAATCCTCCAAAATGAAACATCCATGAGGTTCAGGGGGCTTTGTCCTCTAGACCAAAAGGAGACCAAGGCCCACTACCCATTTTTCAGGATTTCTTTTACTGTTGTGAAATCACGCTCTTGATCATGTATTCTCCTTTTAATAGACGATAACTTGCCTAAAAGGGAAATACTTTGTGCCGGAAGTTTGTTTTTAAAATGCATTATACTTCCTTTTTTAAATTTAAAAAAATCCTGTTTATGTCTGTTTCTGTGTGCCTTAAGTTTTAATGTTCCGTCCTGAATCTGCCTTGTAAAAGTTTTGAATATTTTGTATGAAAATTTATTTAATATTTAAGTAAGCAACATGTGGAGTTGCTGTATTTTGTTCATGTCTATTAAACACTGCTGGGCAGATTTTTTAAATGAAATTCCTGAGTATTTTTAGTTATTTAATCAATTGTTATCCCTTAGGAATTACCTTCCTATTCTCAGTCTATTTTACCAGCGGGTTGACAGACACGCCAAAACCCTTCGTCTCAGGTGGAATAACTGTGTAGAACACATTACTATGTACAGTGTATACGGTATGCATTCCCACACGAAACCACGACACATCACTGGTACATTTTACCTTTCAAAAAACCCTTCCAAGGGGTTTTAAAGTGGGGGGGGGGGGGTATATTGTCACGATCAGAGTAGGTTTGCGGCTTGACATTGAATCCCGAACTGATAGTTTTAGATGAACTCAGATGAACCCAGTGATTGAAAATAATATCCCACGAGCACGCGCTGGCCTAGATAACATGGCGGGCCAGATCCCGTTACAGCGACTGACTTATGCAGCAGTTGCGATAACAGGATCTGATGCGCCCTGTTATCGAGGCCAGCGCGAGCTCGTCAGGGTATTATTTTCAGTCACTGAGATTATAGTTCGGGATTCAATGTCAAGCCGCAAGGCTGCTCTGATCGTGAAAATATACCAAACTAGACAAGAGTTACCATACATTTATCATATAATTGTTTGTTCCTGATTTTTGTGTTATAGTTCCTTCTATCTTTTTTTTCTTATTTTTATTTATTGTTATAAGTTTGTTTGCCTGTGATTCAGAACAACCGCTTGGAACAATATCTCCCATATGCGTGACAAATGGTCACGAATCAACCCGTGGTCACGAATTTGAACCCGTGACTTGATCTGACTAGAAGACACATTATACACGTTTCCAGGGAGATGAACTATTGGATCAAAACCTTGGATTACACTAATAACATTAAGGCAGTCGCTGCCTTAAAGGGACGGTACAAGTACACTATTGGGGAGTGGTATTTAAAGAAAACGCACACGTTTGGTAATTTACCCGATTACAAAATTACTGATTATAATATAAAGAACTTACTTGATATTTGTATTATTATTATTATTACTATATTGCAACCAGGATATGTATCACGGCTAAGATCACTTTTCCACTTTAGAATGCATCTGAACCAAAATAATAATGCATTTTTACTATGTTCACACACACATAGGCCTATATACATATAAATTAAATCGGGAGTGTGGCCTTAGCTTTTGATCCAAACCGGACCTTCATCAGAGGCTTTGACAAAGTACAACATAAAAAACACATCCATTTATAGGGAAAAGGGAAAGCAAAGGATCATGGGGCGGGATCCAAAAAGGCGGGAAAATAGTAGCCAATTAAAGATAAGCATAAGTCTAGAAAAGCCAATAGGAGTATCAGAAGTGAACAAAGGAGGGATTATTGAGCCACACAATAAGTAGATATATATATATATATATATATATATATATATATATATATATATATATATATATATATATATATATATATATATATATATATATATATATATATATATATATATATATATGAAAATACTTTTCAGTTGTCTGATGATCGCATAACGCGTGAAACTCGGAGTTACAACTACCAGCGTTCCACTAGTTTTACTACAAGTATATATATATATATATATATATATATATATATATATATATATATATATATATATATATATATATATATATATATATATATATACACAAAAGAAACGTCACCCCTAAAAATATTTATTATTTTCATTTTATAATTAATGTAATTTGTTTAATAAAGAATATTGAGTGTAACACGAACACAATGTGGCAAATTTGGTTGACCTCAAAATTCGTCATGCATGACGTCCGAGGACACATAAGCTAAACACGTTCTCAGACTTATCAAAATTTAGGGGGTGACGTTTGTTTTGCTGTTATGTATATAAATATATATATATATATATATATATATATATATATATATATATATATATATATATATATATATATATATATATATATATATATATATATATATATATATATATATATATATAATATATATATATATATATATATATATATTTCCCGTTTGCAAAATACTTTTCAGATGCAGAATTTCAGGGGTATGACTCTTAAAAAGATCCCGAATGAAAGTTTTTTTTTTCTTTGTCCACAGTACATTTTCCCAGTTTGTTCCCCAGCCTAGATCCGCCACTCCCCTCCTCAATTGTTATCAATAATTATTTGATAACACATCCCTTGTATCTAGAAATGAATTTGTCTGTGTATATTAATCAAATAAAATCCAGCCAACTTCTCTTTATTCTAAAACTGCCGGCCGCGTTCACTCAGCACAGTCAGCGTACCACGTGATACCTTAGGCCAAGACCTCGTCTCGTCTCGCTTGTGCCTAGCCTCTGATCACGTCACTTACTCAAGAGAATCAGTCGGAGAAAGTCACGCGAGGAATTTGTGTGCAGCGCCGTGCATGATCCCAAGAACTCGGAAAGATAAAAACACGAGAGAAAATAATCATGTGGAGGAATATTCGCCTTGCCTTGGCCATTGTGCTTATCATGATCGCAGTTATATACTCGGTAAGTTAGAAAATTGCTACCAAAATGCAATTATTATTAGTACTTCAATTTGGAAAATTGTATTTGCCATGCTTTATTCTTATTTAGAAACAATTAATTTGTTAATTTTAACATTTCCCAAAATTAACAGTTGTGGTATCTTCAATGATTTCACTGATAAAAATATTCTTATAAACGTTTTAAATACGTAAATTTTCAGCACTTATGGGTCTTTTTAGTACATAGTTACAGTGGCGCAACTATGGGGGAATGGGGGGCACGTGCCCACCCCCCAGCCGAGGTCCGTGCCCCCGGGTGCCTCCCCATTCATAATTTTGAAAAAAATATGTGCCAATTTGAGACTGCAAGTATTGACATGCCCCCCCCCCTAGAAAAAGTGGTGCATCATTTCTGGAAAGTTCATCGACGGTTTCATGACTTTCACATCGGTTTTTCCCGAATTCGTCGCATGATATTTTCACGTGATCGATTTATTATCAATATGAGCCACATGCCTACATAATTATTTCAACAGATCGAGAGAGAAAAGCGCAGGCCTACCGTATACTCTGTGCAATAATACGGTATATGATATTGTATTTCTATTGTATATCATCAGTAGCTAGGCCTATTGGAGGTCTCGAGACCGGTGTCGGTCTCGCATTACGCAAAAAAGACGTGCGAACAAATCAAGGGTTTAATTTCGAAGATTTCATTAGTATAATCAACAGAATACACAAGTGTTTAAATTTGTTTATAATTATATGTTACAAAGAGGGGTAATGTTAGTTAATAATATGTCAATAAGTGTTTGTTTAACGTGTAATTTTGATTCATCTTGCTTTATTTTGTTATGATGGGGTCTCGTCTCGGTCTTGTTGAAGGTATAGGTGTTGGTCTCGGTCTTGGTCTCGGACTTTGTGATCTCGACTACAACACTGTATATCATCACTATATATCCTTCATGCCAAAGAATTCAGACAATTCGATAGCAAATGCGAACAAACAAATATGTCTGGGTGTTTTCCGTGACGTGCGGCGAGTACTGGGCGTTGGCCTCATACAGATGCCTGATGGATGATTATGAACCGCATTATGACCACAAATGAAAGTATCACGTGACCGCTGACCTTACTCCCCCTCATTCCTGAATACCATGACTACCAGTGACTGTGCCACTGTATGTGTGATAACTGATTACCGAGTAGTAACCTAACTTTTGATTTGATTTTGCAATTGTAACTGTTGTAAGGGCAAAATCAAATTAATTGTTTATCACCCGACGCAAGAATTTCATCAGTCTATAAAAACCATAACCACGAAAATGAAATTAGAATCAAATGACCGATTTCCTGATTGTTGTTTTTATATGAGTTCACCAGCACCGTAATTCTATTTTTGTCTTATTTGCAATGAGGAAATCATGGATACGCCTACTCACATGACTATATAATTATAGACCAATGTGGGAATAGTGACGTCTGCAATGAAAAACAACGTCTTCACAGTAATATATAACGGATGCCTTTACAGACATGTTACCACAATTGTTTACAGGCATACACTGGTTATTACCTAATAACAAAATCACCTAATTTTATCAGAACACTAACTTGATTTGATGTCGGCTAAGACCGTTATAATCATGTATGTTCAAAATGTTTACACAATTTTATTTAGATAATTATCTGTGTCCTTGCAATGTGTTAGCCAGGATTTAGAAATAGGGTGTCTAAATTTGCTGGAAATTTCAAAACAGGGTGTCCAAATTGTTCACTTACAATACTTTTACATGTAAATGACAGATGAAATAGGGTGTCCAAAATTGAAACAGGGTGTCCAAAAGACACCCAGACACCCCTCTGGCTAACGCTATGTGTCCTTGAGAAATATGCTCTTACATATTTTTTCTCGAATTTCAAGGTGACAGTGCACAAAATAATGACCTTTGCAAATCTTAGAAAGTGCGACTAGCTAAAAATACGTTTTTACTAAAAACAAATATTTCCTTTCCGAGAAAAGGCTGATGCAATGAAGAGAAAGTGCAACTCTTTTATTTAAAGGGGCAGTATCGTCACGATCAGAGTAGACTTTCAACAGGGCATGGAATCGATGTCCTAGTTTTAGATGAACCATGGATGAACACAGTGACTGAAAATTACTGGCTCATTTATGCAGCAGCAACGGTAATATGACCTTATCATGTAGGAATTATTTTCAGTCACTGAGTTCATCTAAAACAAGCACTCCGATTCCATGTCCTGTTGACGGTGATGTTATTGATTTAAGCTAACAAAATACATTTTTACTCAAAACAAATATACACTTCCGAGAAAAGGTCAGCAATCCACAACCGTTACTAGGCCGACACTACAATAACCATCTGTTAGAAATGTTTTTAAAAATGTTTAATTGTTTTTCATGTTCAAGTGGCAGTGAGCTGACGTTGCTGTCGGACCAACATAGCTCTGTAAATGGAGTATATATCCTGTGACACTTGTGTCCTTGAGCAAGACACTTAATCATTAATTGCTTCTCTCCACCCAGGGGTTAAATGGGTACCTGTGAAGGCAGAATTGGTTTGCTCTATATGCGCTAGAAATGGCAGCAATTGAGCTGTATACTCCCCAGGGAGCTGAGATGGTTTCAGGAATGATTTATGAGCCTTATGAGCCTTATGAGCAGGGATAATAATATAATGCGCCTTGAGCACCACTTAGTTGGTGGATACGTGCGCTATATAAATCCACACATTATTATTATTATTATTATTATTATTATTATACCCCATCTGAAGTTCTTTTGATATTTTAGCAGCAGTATTATTACATCTTCATGGCGGCCATATCCGTATGGTGCCAGATTTGGTTCCTTAAGAAAATACCGCGGGAATTTCTTTTTGGAAAGAGACTCTAGTACATTTTGTACTTGAGCTTCGTTTTAATTCTCGTAGACTTGTGAGGTTTCGTAACCAAGATGATCGCCCCCAAGATATAGGGTGTGAAAAGCAAATGGAGCAATGAACCATTTCACCAAGTGCGGACACTAATTCTGGATGCTTCTAATCAGATCGAAGTTGCTTACCAGAAAGTGTACAAGAATGGTATTTAGAATTTAAACACACGCAAAATAAACGCGTTTAGGAATGCGTTTAAATGCTAAATGACCATTTTCTGTCACAAAGCTAAACGTGCTTAGCTTTGTGAAACCTGTTCATATGGCTTTTGGCATTCAAACACACATCACAGAAAAGCACAATCTAAACATGTTTTAGGCTCAATATGGGAAAAAAGTGAGTACAAACTAATTGTTTAGAAATGTGTTTAAATTCTGAACACCATTTTTGGCAGTGTAAAGTGTTGGGGATGATCAACATTTTAAAGAGTTCGGTCTGTGACAACTCTTTATAAAGTTGGATTTAACTTTTAAAAGTGTTGAATTAACTTGACTTTGTGTTAATTCAACACTTTCTTTGAGTTGAATTTAACTTGATAAAGTGTTGTCACTCACCGAACTCTTTAAAGGTTGATTCAACACTTCAGTTTTAAGAGTGTATGTTTCTAGCAAGTTAGGTTGGTTAGCAGCCTTCATAATTATACACAATTAGTATACGTTGGCTGGTTGTCTGCTTGTCATTGCTTACCAACTATTTTCAAAGCCAAATTTTCCGCTAGCTATACCATCCCCTGTCACAAGGTTCATGAAAGGAAGGTGCATTATATTCTATGATTATATACCCTATAATTATTATCAAGTTGAACTCACCACGGGGAAAATGAATGTAACAATGTTTCATGTCGTTTATTCGTAATTCCACCCGACAACTGGAATTGAAGGTCTGCACGGCAGGTCTAGCTTATAAGAACACAGGTCTATGAAAGAATGTGACCTTGATATCTTCAGTTTCTCGGTGGGAGCATTTGATAAGCGCGCATCTCTGCTTCTGTGGAGGTAGTGTAGGCAGTACTGCAGCCCAATAGTTCCATTCAAGCAGGTACCCGTGTTTGACGGTACGTACCTTTAAAGGACCCCCTAGCACTGTTACTTTAACCCCTGTGCTATCGTATCACGATTTGTCTCACTTTAATCTTGGCATAAACGAGTGCGGGGTCAAGATGCCGTAAGACGTCTGCGTGGTTGTCTGGTGCGACACGAGACTAGTTTTAGTCGCTCGAGGAGACTGAACGCAGCGAGTACGTGTATGCCAATCACGGGCCCATTTGAATGCAATGTACGTGGAACTGGAAGATCAATGATCAGTCTATGCTATCATTTTAACCAGACTGTAACATGTATCAGAATAAGGATCTGTGGCTTATGCATACAGCCTTAAACTCGATATAAACAAGTTTCAATATGGCTGGTGTGTGCACTGTTACCATAGCGTTGCAAGTTATGCTTGGGCGATAACACGATAATATCGAATATCGCGATACCTTTTTTATTCGATTACGATATCGAGAACCTTTTTAAGTTATCGAGATATCGGCAAATCGCGATTAAAAATATATCGCGATTAAAACAAATCGCCATTGTGAGTCAAGTCAGAAATTCCATGGGAACAAAGTTAGGACAGTCTTTTCAACTTTTGGAAATGAGAAACAAAAGTGAACTACTTCAGAAGTACATTCACACTATGCAAACGAAATTGGGATTTTTGTGATGCTTGTAGAGGTTATCGGCTCTAAAGAAATCATGCATGAATGAAAAAATAATCGCTATACTATAACTTGGATGAACAAATCGATATCGCCCAAGCTTATTGCAAGTCTTCATATTTTATTCAAATGTCATTCACAAAATAATGTTACGCATAAAATAATTTCCAGCGATGAAATACTTGTTATATAACGGGTGTGTATTTTATTCGTAAATGTAACTATATAGGCTATTTATAGCATAGTTGACAGTAAGACGTCCCTCAGTCTGCTATTTAAATTATGACAAGTATCTTGACATAAAACAGCCGTTAAACAGCGGATCGCCAACACACGTCAAGCTGGTTCGAGGACACTCTGAATAATTTCTGAGCATCTGTTAACAGATGCTTGTCCAATAACATTACCGTGGTGTATTAGTGATCATGTCATTGAACTGCTTCTCAGTCGAAAGGCAAACCGCGCTGTAAAAAGAGTGGACCCTTTGTTTTAACTTAATTGCCAAAAGACATCTGTCACTGACGGTAATTTCTATTTAAAGGGGAGGGACAACATTGGTTGGGCAAGACCTATGTGCTTCTTATCAGAACCACAATCTTAATTCGCAAATGGTGTTACCATGGTGTTACCGAGTACCATAACTGATAACATTGGTAATGTTGGCAAACCAAAATACGATTTTTGTTTAAATATATTTCTGAATGTCTTTAACCACTGAGGTAGAAGTTTAGTTTTGAGACCAAGAATTAAGCACTGGGGCACCCTCTGCCCATGGAGGAAGGTCTGTTTGCCTTCCTCCATGCTCTGCCATAGTACAGGCCGGGTTGTCGGTCCGCTGAGAGAGTTACATAATAATTATAGTTCCCTATACGTCGCTATATTTGGAGGAACATGAGGAGTGAGGACCCAGTATTCATATATTTTTAATCAATGAATTCCATCAATTAATCAGTATCTGTTTTCACTTCCTCCTTGCAGCAAGACACGCCTACAGCAGCGATGAACACCCCGTCTGCTGAGCCCGAACCCGAGCCAACAACAACAATGATGCCGGACGCCAGCGGTACGTCGGAACCAGAACCCACCACACCAGGTGGAGCAGCAATTGCAAACCTCAGCGTCATGTTATTGCTGGTCAACACAGCCATGGCACTTCTAGCCTGACGCGTCGGTCATCACAAGTCGGACAGGGAGCGTTGGTACTGCACCGTAGTGGAGAAAAAGAACGTCAGCTGATGAATTTTTCTGACTGAACTTTTTTTTGTAAAAATGCACTTCAATATTACTAGTACTCTTTTTTGTTTTCGGTCATAAGATGCCTGTTTTTGATCAGTACTTCATTTCAATTGAGCTCGGCTGAACGTACATGAAAGCACTTCTCATCATTAAAATACCAGATCAATAAAGTCAGATTTTTGACTGAAATAATATCAAACTTAACTGGTATGTAAAATTATTGTAATCCTGATCAGGGGCGTAGCGAAGGCATTTTGTTTGGGGGTGTGGAAGTCAATTTGCCAACTTACATCAGCGGCGTAGCCAGGATTGTCAGAGTTTGGGGGAAAACATTATTTTTGGGTAAATTTACCGACACAAAGCTAACATGAACAGACAAATTTTACTTTGTTTTCCCCCAGAACTGGACAATCTCTAAAGTCGCTCAACGAGGGGGTCTTGTATCTTTGATGCTTCATTTGCCGACTGAGGCTCTAAATGCTCGCTACGGCCCTGATCCTGCTTCATGGATCATCGGCCATTAAGTCACACAATATTTTATAGACAGCCTTTCATGAAAATTATAAAACAATCAGAGAGAATGTTGTCAACATTAGGTATAATAATGTTAACTATTGCTATTGTGAATTCTAAAAAGTATGTCTATTGTGTTGTGTTTATCATAATTTGTTTTGCATCGATAAATGTTTAGGATATTTCATTCGCAAACATGAATCAGTTTACGAAAAGGTTGACGAAAAAGGCAGTACTCTTGTTTTGACGGAAATCCCTGGGAATTTGTGGCTCTATGTCCAGATGAACATAAAATCAATATTGTTTGTTTAGAATGGCTGCTGTCGGCCTCCGTAAATTATCATATCAGAGTGGGTATCGCCCCATATTATTATTATTTTTTTTTTCTAAAAAAAGAATTTGCCACACAGTGAAATATCTGACCTTATTTTTACTGTTAAAGGGGGTAGGCTAATTGTTCTGTGACAGCAATCGAAATATTTTTTTTCAGGCGAAAATGTTCCGGGGCTACTTTCATCCCCGTCTGTCCCTTCTGGCTATGCGCCTGCATTATAGGTATTATCCCAGCAAATGAAATTGGCCTTGTTGACGAAGCGTAACAGAGGCCTATCTTCACACAGTCATTATCAGTCGAGCTCGCCACAGACAAGAGAAATTAATTTTTGATATTGTGTTGCACGACTTTCCACTGCTATCATACGGAACGAAAACAATTCCTGCCGCTACGCTTAATATGTTAAACAACTTATCTCTATAGTTTTTCTGTAATTATTACTCAGACCTTTAGTTAAGTTCTGTACTCTTTAGTTTATTTTGAAAGCAGCAATATTTTTATAAATCACATGATAACCGTTATACAGTACAACTCCTCTATAACGACCACCTGGTTCCCAGTCATGATTCTTTATAACGAATGATCACTGCGGTGAACATTTTGTTTGGAACGCATGATGTTCGTTATAGCGTATGTCACTTTTAAACTGAGTATACTCGACAGTACTTAGCGCCATGATAAATCGCTGGTAATTAATATTTAGCTTTTTGGGTCTTGTCTTGTTGAACGTAGGCCATTATAATATAATATCAGTCTATACAGTGTCTCCAACTATGGATGATTTCACAAATTATTATTTTAACAGCGCCCTCTGCTGAAATATGGTAGGCAAAATAAGTAGTTGTGTAAATGGAGGTCATCCTCACAATAACAGGACCGGATTGTAAACAAAAGTGAAACTCTTTAAGTGTTTTGCTTGGCATGTAGAAGTGCAGATAAGGCGACTTAAACATGAAGCTCTGGATTATCCAAATCGGATATGAATGCTGATAAAGTCGCAATTCGACCGCTTCATAATTGTCCAGCAAACAGACAAATTCACGAGCAAATCCTTAACCTATAATAAAGAAAAAATTAATCTTCTACAAACTGCCCCTGCATGGTTTAGATCTGCATCATTCAAGAAATCAAATGATGGAGTAATTCTAACGAGGCCTAAAGTAAGGTTTTGTGTGGTTCATCCTCATCCTCGTTGATGATCGATCCCACAGCTGTAGTGTCGCGAGCGAATTAGAAAATGGAGATGAGGTTGATCCATCCAGAGGGCAGTGGGTTCAGGGTAGTTTAAGATAAGGAGCACACAACCTCAATCCCAAGAGATAATACTAAATCTGTCCAGAGGTTGTTGGGGAAAAGAGCCTTAATACCTCCTCCTTGCTCTCCCCTGGATCCGACCCTATTTAATTTCTATCTAGGCATGGATGTGATGGTCACTTTAAAATAAAACTAGTAATTATTAGAATTTTTCTTATGAATTTTGCACTGATGCACCGTTTGCATTGAGAATAAAAAAATTAAGCACTTTGTGTTAAATGCAACACCTAAAAGTATCATTTTGTGCAATATTTGTCTGTCAATGTCTTCTTGAATCAAATAATTAAAGCATTATACATTACTGGTAACCTTGAAGCACATAAATACTCACAGTTTTACATCTTACTTGGTGCAATTGTTCCCGACTGAATTTTAGTCCTCTGAGGACAAACATTCATCATTTATATTATTTTTCTCGACAAAACGTAAAAAGCTAAAACTGTGTACGTCTTGACTTGAAGAAAGTAAGCTAAGAAGGGGTCTTCTAGAAGCAGTTTTTCCTTATTAAAGAGATGTTTCACAAGAGAACCGACCAAAGAATTGTAAAACAGTCCATAGTTCATTATTTTGTTCAGTAATGAATTAAGTAAGACTTGTAGTTTTGCATGATGAAAAAAATTATAAGTAAAGACTGTATGCGGTGACATTTAACCCTCTCAATACCGAATTATTTTGACATAAACAACCGCTGGTGACCGCATTGTTTGATCACTCAAGCGTGAAACACACATTCTTACACAACAGAAAGCTTGTGTTCAAAGGCCAATTTTACAAACTCTATTATCACCTTGAAGATATCGTTTTACAGCAAAATAAATAATAAAAAATATCTTACTTATTGAATTCCCTTTCATATAATTCATAAAACATTAAGATCGGTTAATAAATGTCCAAGTTCTCGGTCTTTGTTTCCTCAGTGTGATCTGTAAACTCAAACACTTTTTTGTACACAAACACATGGCGCTCCGTAGGTGTTTGGCATTTCGGATCTTTACACTACAATTTGAAGGGATTGCATAATAGCAACCTTATTTTATTTCACCATCAATGGAAAGATCCGATCTTTCTCTTTCCAACCATTGTAAGCTTGGGTATGGAGGGTGAACATGGACAAAACTACAGCTTTATAACAAATGGCCTTTGTGCTCAGGCTTGAGTGCTTTTTTCTGTGAAAGCTTGGTCGACTAAAGTCGCCTATGGTAAGGAAGAGGGGGTATGAGTGCAGTCGACTAAAGTCGCCTATGGTAAGGAAAGGGTTAACGAATACGGCCTTACAAGATTTTAAAGAACATTAGATTGTATGAATCCAAAACACTAACATTATTGATTTATTTTCCAAGATTTTTAAGATAACAAAATTACCCTATTTATTTTGGTGAAATATTGTATAACCAATTAATTTGATGCATAAAATGGTTCTCTAAGAATGGCCAACAGAGGGCGCTATTTTCATGTCATAATTAAAATGCAAATATATGCAAAACTGGCAAGTTTCGTGAGTGTGGATTTATATATCAGCAATCTACATGTAAATTACCTAGTAAATTAAACTGTTTCCACGCTCATGCCTGATATCGGCCACGAAAATCACTTTCTGAACTCATTTTCAGTGCCCCATGGTCAAGGATAGAACGCCACGAGAAATTTGGACCCAATAAAATTAATGAGAACCTTTAAAAAATGTGTATGATACATTAATGTCATTAAAACTGAGGTCGACAATCCAATTATTATTATTTTATTTCTCTTCACAACAATTCTAAAAGCACACAGAAAATACATAAAAAACCAACAATCATTAAAATTAATAAATGTGGAGATGGCAAGGAGGATGAATTTTTCAATTCCTATAACCAAAATGTTCAGTTTTCCAATGAAAACTGTACAATAAATAAATATAGAAATATGAATTGAAATTTAAACACATTGAAAACATTGACCCGCATTTCAAAACCATTGAAAGGCTATACAACCAACCAGAGACAACGAACAATCACCAGTGCCACAATATAATCCTCTGGACTGTTGTACTGAAGTAGACCGATCCAGCCTTTCAATCAAACGGCACGGATTAACCAATGGGGTTTAGCCTTCCCATGGTAATTGTTACTACGTAGGTCAAGCACTTGACTTTCGTGCAGGTAGTGTGACCGAATTGTTAGCGTTGCTTAATGTGTGGGCCATAATTGGATCAAATCAGTTAATTGTCACGGCCAAATTGAAAAAAGATATTTAATAAGTTGTGAAACCGCATGAAGTGCGTGAATTGTAGTTGAAATATATAATTAAATTATTTTTTTCTGAGAAAGTGGACATTTATGAAATTAAATTCAATGAACGCTGAAATGAGAAATCGACCGACTGTGAAAGTGATTTGAGGTGCACAAAAATGGTCAGTTGTTTCTTATATATTATTTATACATAGGGCAGCCGTTTCTGGGATGTAACCGTGAAGCGAATCGACAGCTATTTATTTTGACAGGTACTGCATAGGTACTGCATAGTCAATTTCAATTCATGAACAATATCGTGCAGATACTCAACCGAGAGAAATTAAATGGCACTTATGCTTGTAGCCATACTTTCCCGCCACTATATAAGTATATGTTTTAAGAGAACATTGGTTGTCGTGGCTAAACTGCATGCTTCTATGCCTACTTCAGGCCTGTGAGTTATCAGGATTTTTTTCTGATTTCAGGATTTTGGACAAATCTCCCTTTGCCTCAAAAAAAAGTATACCGTGTATCACGTATTTCACTGGTTGGCAGTAACCTTATCTTTGAAAATCTTTCATGCGTGATCATATTAACATGAGTGGGAGTTCGTAATTTTGATATATTCCATATGTTTCGAGCGAAGACGAATAATTATATCAACATTATTCACATACTATAGGCCTACGTTCCATTCATTCATGTTACAAAGAGATCCTTCGTCGCTCGTAAAAATAAGTCGTGATGTTGTCTGCTGCAGATATGAATTCGGTGATCACATGTGTCCGTCTACACGTTTAGGTATACGGCCTATATACTCATAATCATTGGCGGATCCAGGGGGGGCTAAGGGGGCTGTAGCCCCCCCCCCCAAATCGTATAATAAAAAAAATTAAAGAGAGAGAGAGGGGGGGGGGGAGGGGAGGGGAGAACGCACTCCCATTCCCACAGTGTGCAGGATAAACATAAGGAGGTGACCTACTTAGTACTGTACTGAAAAAAAAATTGTTTTTGATTCTCAGCCCCCCCTAAAAAATGTTCTGGATCCGCCCATGATAATATATACTGCCTCACAAAAAACTTCTTTTACGAGTATGCATACATCAATCAACATGTAAAAGTTACAGCAAACGGTGTGTCTTTATAACGAGAAAGAGGTGAAAATGCATTTGGATGTTTTGTATCTATATTCATTCCTTAAATCTATATTCACTTCTTAAAGGGGCAGTGTCGTCACGATCAGAGCAGACTTTCAACAGGGCATGGAATTGGTGTCCTAGTTTAACATGAGCACAGGGACTGCAAATTACTGGCTCATTTATGCAGCAGAAACGGTAATATGACCTTATCATGTGGGATATTATTTTCAGTAACTGAGTTAATCTAAAATTGGCACTCCGATTCCATGCCCTGTTGATTGTGACGATATTGTCCCTATAAAAGAGACAACACCTCAGATAAAATTATTTATAGAGAAGATTGATAATATCTTTTACTTTACACAAAATAAGTTTTACATTAAAATTATTACTTTTATTTTTCCCTTTATTCTCTTGTACTGTAATTGATGGGCTTGTGCATAATTCGTCCAATGGAAACCGGCAGGCTCACTTATTACACGTGTAAAACATGCAATGAGACAAAATCTCATGATAACACGCACTGAGTTGAAAATCTCACGCAATCACTCACGAGTCTGCCAAAAAATATCAAGCTGACGGGCGCTCAGTAGCCCTACCGTCCAGATTTTGAAGTTATCGACAAAAGAAATTGTAAAAATATAAGCAATTAATCATGATAATGTTTATAAAGATGGAATGGTTTCTTTAAAACAATATCTATCGCATATTGAACATACTAAATGTCTGGATAGAAGGATGGTTAGGATCAAAACATAAGGTTTCGCCATACGTGATCTTTGAGACAACCCGATGAATGTTTATAGCTTGATTGTACAGACGTAGTTTGGTACTTCGTGTACTGTCTGTCCATAGACAAAGGATCATACTCTCTTAAATGTAAAATAGTGAAAACCACTCTTTCAAAGAGCTATATGGCGGACAAGTCTTTTTGGAGCTTGGATAAAGAGTAAAATTAGTAGTGTATAAAGAGTGAATTGGTAGCCTTTTACTGGTTTTCACTCCAAAAAAAGACTTGTCCGCCATAGCTCTTTAAAAGAGTGGTTTTTCACTCTTTTACATTAAGAGAGTAGTTCCTTTTTCTGTGGTTCCTTTTTTCTATGACTTCCACATAATTATTCACCTATATCAAGCCAAAATATACACTCTGAATAAAAGGCCATTATGTGCATCCATAAAAAGTAGGGCAGTAAATTACCAGTGAAAAAGGCAGCTGAATTTGATTCGGCTTATAGATTGGGAAAATTAATTGCTACGTAATTTTTGACCTAAAAATTAGCAGACGCTAGCTGCGATTGAAACACGGATTCATGGAAGGGCGGATCAGGGTCTAGATAAATGTGTGGCACACGGCAAAAAAGGGGCTATTGACCAAAAAAAAGGGACACAAAATGTTACATAACTGCGATAAAAAGGAGAGGGGCACACCCCCTTTGCCCCGCCCCTCCCCTGGATCTGCCAATGGATCCATGATTCAATCTTGCATATTTGCATGTTTTCTCAAAAATTAAAGCACGTCAGGAGAAATACTTTCTATGGATGTTTATATCCTTTCCAAACTTCGCATATATTGAACTTTAACATGATAATTGTGAACAGGGGTAAACATAAGTACAAATAAAATGTTGGAGAGGGAGATTAGAAGAAAAACTATACTGCAGCGGGTATACATTTAGTAGGCCTATGGGCTTTTGTTTTTTCTGCCCTGGTGATATGATGGCGAAATGATTGGGGAGTAGCTCCTCCTGGACCCCCTAGTGGCTACGGCTATGGTTTTGTAATCAGGAAGTGGTTCTCCCTGAACCATATTTCTCACTTAGCGATAGTAGAGAAAAACGAGTTGCCCGAAATTGGTTCTCCCTTGAACCTTTCTCACTTAACGAAGGTTGAGATACGAGTTGTGCGATACGGTTCTTTTCAGAACCTGTATCTCAGCTTCACGTTAGTTGAGATAAACACATGGTGTTACCGCAAACCGAAACGATATCGATATTCCACCATGCAAAGCCTCAAAACTTATATCCCAGATGTAGTGCAATACCTTTCTCACTTAACGAAGGTTGAGATACGAGTTGTGCGATACGGTTCTTTTCAGAACCTGTATCTCAGCTTCACGTTAGTTGAGATAAACACATGGTGTTACCGCAAACCGAAACGATATCGATATTCCACCATGCAAAGCCTCAAAACTTATATAGGAAGTTTTATACTTCATACTTTCATGATTACTATCATAATCACACGGTTTTTATACCATAAACAGCACGTCGCAGCAGATGGATAATAAGGCTCTTGTTCATCTGCTCAGCTTCACTGATATAATATACAGTTGGCGGGAAACTGTCACAGCGAGGATGGATTTGTCGTCCCCGCTGCGGTGAAAGTAATCTCAGTTTCCCTCCTCGTATACGCGCAGTGCAAATGATATGCAATAGATGCGACGAGCTCTGCTGTAATTGGGTCATGTTGTCCTGCGGGTAATTATATCCCAGTCTGCCGTGTACTGCCGTAGGGGAATAGTGACAGTACTGTACTAGGTCTATACTTGGAAATTTGTTGATTTTTTCCCGGATCAAATTAGTATAAGCCTATAAGTCACCGCACTGGCTTGGCCTAAAATAGCTATAGTTATTTGTTCCAGATCCACAGATGAGCAGCCAAATGATCGCAACTATACCGGTTCTCGTTTTGGGGTTTCGTAAGATGATTCCAGGATGGATGAACTGAAGTTTTCATACAATAAAAAAATAGTTATGTGCCCTTCCTCCTCCCTTTCCATTGCTATCCTACAGTTCTGAAAAGGCTACCAGCTTTCTTTTGAATGCGCATTTCAAATCCCATTGGTTTGGATGTGATGATGGGCTTTATTGTGTAGGCCAGAGAGGGTGTGGCTGGTTGGGCGAGGAGGGGGAGGGGCATCTGAAACACCGTGAATGTAATTTCACGACAATGTGCCATGAATGTGTTCAGCGAATTTGCTTGTACAGCACGGCTCTTGAAGAGGCATGTTGTCGCCACGCCGCCTGAGTGTTCAGTGGGCACGTACAGCAAGTAGGCCAAATATCTACCTCAGCTATAGATGCTGGGCATTGTGTGCTTTTCTTTAATCCCAGTAGAATGCGAAGGGACTCTCCAAATGTCACCACAATCTCCTATGGATCGAACTCTCGTTTGAGCAGAGAGAGCGAGAGAGAGAGAGAGAGGGGGTGGGAGGGGGGGGGGAAATCATTGTACTAGCATGGAGGTAGACATTGCACGATACTCATGCGGCTACAAACAATCACCTCAGCTCAGCCCATGTGATTTGTCCCAAGATAAGGCCAAACAAAAAAGATGTTGAGTTGCCCTCCACCGACCGACCCAAAAGTGCTGAAATCTCGGGTCGGTTTTTTTTTTTTTTTTTTTTTTTTCTCCCCCCGTCATTCATAGCCCTATTTATTAATGAAACTTACCAATTTTCTTTGTATAAAACATAATACGTTTGATTTGTGAAATTTTCCACTTTTCCCGGTAAATTTACCGGTACCCAAGACTCAATCTACATGTTTTCGAATCGAATGGCCCCGGCCCTCACATGGTGCACTGCCTTCGCACACACTGTGTGCCAACGATTGCGACTCAAATCTACACGTTTTCCAATCAAATGGCCCTCACATGTTTTCCACTGGCTTCGAAGCTTCGCGCACTGTTTTGTATGTCAACGATTGCGACTCAATCTACACGTTTTCAAATCAAATGGCCCTCACACGTTGTGCACTGGCTCCCCGCCGGACTGTACGTGTGTCAACGATTGCGACTCGATCTACACGTTTTCAAATCAAATGGCCCTCACACGTTGTGCACTGGCTCCCCGCCGGACTGTACGTGTGTCAACGATTGCGACTCGATCTACACGTTTTCAAATCAAATGGCCCTCACACGTTGTGCACTGGCTCCCCGCACTGTATATGTACGTGTGTCAACGATTGCGACTCGATCTACACGTTTTCAAATCGAATGGCCACTCACATGTTGCATGTTGAGCATTGCACGCAATACGGATGAATTTGCTGTGTCAATCACAGCGAAAAGTACAACAAAAATGCTTGGGATACTTTTATTCTGAAGCAAAATTCCTTGCTGATAGGTATACAAATGAAAAACATGGTATGTGGTTTCAGTTCCAATGCATTTCAATCTTAAAATGACAGTCAAGGAGAAAAAAAAAAAAAAAAATCCCGACCGACCGACCCCTTCAAATATTTTCACTGGAGGGCAACTCAACAATTTTTTTTTTGGCCTAATCTTGTCGTAGACTGTTGCTATGGCTCTGATGACCTCACTTGACCCCAACTCATTATGCAGACATGGAATTAATAAGACACCCGGAAATGTTCCAGTGGGTTCAAAGGGGCACCTACTGCCTGCGGGAATGCATCTTTACGTTTATGGTGTACCCTCGACTTTCTGCCGTGTTCACAACCCCCCGAACCTCTCCCCGCGGTCGCCAAACCTGGCAGAAGGCATACCACTAAAACCAGCTCCTAATTGACAAGGGTGGGAACCACAAAATTTATAGAGACATTTATTGTGTATTTTGGTACTCCGTCAGTGAAAATGATTGGTTTAATCTTAATCTGTCCCTTTCTGTTAAATTGTTTGTGGCTCAGCCAATTTGATTATCAGATATTTACACCCGGAAAGAAGCCATTTTGAAAATACATCCGTCCGCTTTCAAAGCTAAAAAGGACAATAACTTTGAAGAGCAAGTATATCAAATTCGATCAAAAGTGGGATCCCAAAACCCATGGCTATGTGTGATGTAATTTTGAGCCAAATTTTCCACAATCCTTCAATATTGCATGAACCGCAAAACGTATTTTTTTTACTTTTAAGGTAATGAGATGGCACATACAGTCTTATAATTATTTAGTGTGATATACACCCTAAGGTATATACATTTGATAGGTCTCATATTGCCCACATACAGATCGAAATGTGTGACGGGGGATTTATTATTATTGATGTAAATGTTTCTATATAATAATAATAATGTAATAATGTATAGATTTATATAGCGCACGTATCCACCAACTAAGTGGCGCTCAAGGCGCATTATATTATTATCCCTGCTCATAAGGCTCATAAGGCTCATAAATCATTCCTGAAACCATCTCAGCTCCCTGGGGAGTATACAGCTCAATTGCTGCCATTTCTAGCGCATATAGAGCAAACCATCACTGCCTTCACAGGTACCCATTTAACCCCTGGGTAGAGAGAAGCAATTATGGTTAAGTGTCTTGCTCAAGGTACAATGTCGTCACGATCAACAGGGCATGGAATCAGAGTGTTAGTTTTACATTTAGTGACTGAAAATAATCCCCACATGATATATTACCGTTGCTACTGTATAAATCTACCAGTAATTTTCAGTCACTGTGTTAATCTTAAACTAGGACACCGATTCCATGCCCTGTCGAAAGTCTGCTCTGATCGTGATGGTATTATCCCTTTAATCAAGGCGCACTCGCGGCAACTGTAACCCAATTCTTTCTTATAAAGTATCTACGTATTTACAAACATTTTACCAGTAATTATGCACTGCCGCGTGTTGAAAAAAAGTCACATTTATTTGCTATCGATTGTACAGTAATTAGCTTATGTGCGATGAACGTAATATAAATGAGTAATTATGGACTTGAGAGTATGCGTTGCTAAGCGACTATTATTTCAAGGATTATGTAGGCCTAAGATGCACTAATAAAAACAAAGAAAATATTGATGTTTTCCCACTTCCATGGCAACCATCAAACATCTTAATTAGCTTATGTGCGATGAACGTAATATAAATGAGTAATTATGGACTTGAGAGTATGCGTTGCTAAGCGACTATTATTTCAAGGATTATGTAGGCCTAAGATGCACTAATAAAAACAAAGAAAATATTGATGTTTTCCCACTTCCATGGCAACCATCAAACATCTTAGGCCTTATGATTATGTCATGCCTCAATGACCTCATAACTATACTCTAGGTCCAATAAAACAAAATACCATTACTTTAGCTGTTGTGGTTCCAGGGGGTAAAACCATTCTTTGGGCAACGTCTATGCATATATTTTCTGTCCCTTTTTTCTTTTGTATTCATTTCAACTTCTGCTCACTCTTGTGTTTATGTATGAATGTATGTTTGTATTCTGTGTCATTTTACCTTTGAGAAAGATCCTGCTATAGGTTCGAAACTAAGGCCAAGAATTCATGATTACTTAACATATATTTTTCGTTCAAATTTTCAGCGGCAATGGCTTTCAGATATTTTAAAGGGCAAATCATTCGATAAATGATAGGAACTTGATCATTTTGGGTGCTACATACGGTTAGGTGGACGTTTCAGTATTAGTATTATTCAGTGTTGTCATCAAATATCCGCACTCTACAATCTACAAAAAAATCTACAAGCAGTTTCATACCCATATCCGCCGATCTACGTGATAACCCGTAGATATGTAAAACGCTACAAACGCCGACCTACGTGATTTTCCGTACCGTGTTTTTGTCCAATTCCAATTTACTACGTTTTTCCGATGACAGTATTTCATGATTATAGATATGAAATTAGACAAGTCTGACATCATAATAAAGTGCATGTTCTCCTCTTTCCATCAGTATATAATGTGTCTCTGTCAGTGATTGTAATATTCTCTAAATAAGGAATCTTTCTTCTTCTAGTGCGACGCGACAACAGTTCTAATGCGACGCGACAACACTTCTAGTGCGACGCGTGAATCCTAATGCGACGCTTAAACACTCTTCTTGCAATGTGCATGTGTCCTTTTTAGAACACCATACTTTCTGATTGTGTGCAAAAACAATGTATCTCTGTGCGGGGGCTTAGGCACATACAGTCTTTTGTGTGTTTACATGGTTAAGCGGATATGGGATATTTAACCAGGGGCGGCTCAGAAGCAGTTGGTTGTTGTGTTTGATTATTTATATGGGCGCAATGGCAGTCTGTATTACTCCATCCATCCACAGGAAGCTCAGATGGTTTCAGAAATGATTTATGAGCCTGATGAGCATGGATTTTCATTATAAGCACCTTGAGCGCCAGTTTGTGTCTATATTATAATTATTATTATTACAAAATGAATGCAGAGAAGGAGTGAAACGAATAAAATCATGTAAGGAGGAAGGGGAGGGGTATTGTAAAAAAAATAATAATAATAACAAATAATAATAAATGATGACCTCTTATTATATACATTGGCTATCAAGTCGTTGGGATACGCATGATCACAGATCAAGGATGGGTTCCAACGTGAATTTAATTATGCCACTACACAATATTGGTAATCTCGAAACGAGAAAAAGAAATGATCAGTTTGACATAAATAATTACTTGGTGTAAAGTCGATGATGGTATCAAACATCCCTTGTAATATTTCTATCTCAGGTGCTATGATTTTACTAAAATTTGTGAAATAATTTTCCAAAATAAATTTCTCGGTCACCGAATTAAAGACAGAAACTCTATGTTGGAAGGAAAACGAACCTACATTTTTCACTATAACTATTTTCTCGTTTACGACACAATGAAATAAGCTGAAACTTTCACAGGTTGGTTTTTAAATATACTACTCAAAACAATTTAGGGAACACCGGATTTTTAACATCAAATAGGTTTGAAATGTTCCATGAACCGGGATTTTCATTTGCAACCCCCTCTCTCTTTCAGTAGTCATGTCATGAAATGTGTAATCACAACATGCATCCTTTATCATCTGTTTCATTGTGCAGTTGTTTCTCATCAATTCTGTGAAACATTGTGTTTATCTGCAATAAATGATCTTGCTTTAACTGAGATTATCCCGGTATTCCCTTAATTGTTTTGAGTAGTATATATATATATATTGATTCTTATAAAATATATGGATGCATTTACAAAGACATTTCACAAAATTGTGTATACTCTCTTTAACTTATGGCGAGGGAAATTGTCGATCATGTACATCCCTCTCACTGCCGATCGTCATTCCCCACAGACCCGAGCTAGTGCTGTATCAAACGTGTGTCTTTTTAATTCCTGCTTCCTTTAGCTGGAAGCGAGAGGACCTTTCCGTCCGATCGTGCCAAATGAGCAAAACTCCCGTAGGCACATGTTGATGAGGCCACTGCAATATTTGTTTATTAAATTACTAGAAAATCCAATAATAAGGAAATTTGAAGATGATATTAAATGTTTGTCTCCCTTGTGATTAAAAAAACATACAGAGGCATTGTCTCCTCCGGCAAATCAATTATATTAACAAAATCAATACAATAATATAACATGACATTTTAATAAGCAGCAATACGTTGCCTAGTTTGATTAACTAATCTTTCTTTTCAAACCGGTATACACTTGGTAAAATGTTTGTAAATGCATGCATACTTGATAAAAAGGCGAGAGATATGTATAAAAACCAACATGTGAAGGTTATTTATTAACAAAAACAATACAATAACATAATACGAAATGTAATATTTAATAAGCAGCAACTATATACATTGCTTAGATTGATTAACTAATCTTTCTCCTGAGGACGATCAGAGCATACTGATCGAAACGTCGAGTTGTACCACCAGTTCTTTTCAGAACTAATTACTACTCAATTGAGATTCCACATGGTGTCACCGCAATTAGTCTTACTTATCATCCTCACCATGCAAAGCTACAGGTTTTACCTAATCTTTCTCTTCAAACCAGTATACACGTGTGGTAAAATGTCTGCAAATGAATGCATTCTTGATTTTTAAAAAAGGCGAGAGATATGTATAAAAACCAACCTGTGAACGTTTCACTTTATTTCATTTTGTCGTTAAGGAGAAATTAGTGAAAATGCATTCAGATTATTTGCATCTGTTCGATTGCATTTAATTGACAGAAATTAATTTTGTTTCAAAAAAATTATTTCAAAAAAATCTTTTAAATGCTAGCACCCAAGATAGAATATATCAAGGGATGTTTGATACCATCATCAACTTAAACCAGAGCTCAAACAACACGAACATACAAAATTACAAATAGAGATATTATTGTAATTATTAGGAAGTGATGAATTGAAAGTGTGCAAGTTTTCGACACATTTATTTTTTAAAATAATTTTATTTTGCAAACATGGTGAAAGAAATCCACATGAAGGGTACTATTATTTTCTCTTCTACTAGAATAGTTCAGTAAAAAGTAAGGGTAAAACTTGGGAAAGGGCTTGGGAAAGACAAACAATTATGAATATTTGGAACTGTTGTCGCACCACTATATTCCAGACTTGACCTTAAAACGGTTTCCGGGAATAACATTGTGGCTTATGTTTTGCGATTTTGAAATGATGCAGGGACACATGAGGGCGCTGTTCAGTTTAAAACAATTATTGCCTCATTTAATAATACCATTGACAAACTTGAAAGACAGTATTATGATGAATTGGTTGATTGCAATAGCTGCAGCTGTTCTGTTGCTTGGTTGACAAATAGACCTTATGCATAAATTATGATGTCACAAACTGAATATCGCCCTCTATCAGAGGCTAGAGAAGCGGCTATAAGCCAGGCACTTCGTGTCTGACGTCACTGTGTTGGATCTGGTATTGCGCGGCGCCCAGTTGCAAACATATAAACAATATGCACACGTGTGTGTGCTTATATCGAGTCACAGTGTTTGCAGTATTTCACTCATAATTGTAAACAGGTAGGTATAAAAATCAGTTTGCAACAAAAAATGCCTGTTTATTGTTTGAATTTTATTAACCTCTCCGTAAGATTCTGCTGTAGAAATGGGTTCTTAACTGGGCGCCGCGCAATACCAGATCAAACACAGTGACGTCAGACACGAAGTGCCTGGCTTATAGCCGCACTCCACTCATTGGTTCATGTATCCCTCTAAAAACTGAAGTGTTAAAAGTAACTCTTGAAGTGTCATTTTTAACACTTACGAAGAGTGCGAGGAGGGACTACTCTCCTAGTGTTATACGAACACCCCATGACGTGTTACACCCCTAACACTTTGTGAAGTGATACAGATGTAACCTTTACAAAGTGTAGCTGCAACACTTTCAGGGTAGGATCCACTCTTGGCAGGGGTTGTTGCAACACTACCCAAGTGTTAGTTCCAACACTACCCAAGTGTTAGTTCCAACACTTCTGAGGGCTGATTCAACACATTCTAGGGGTTGTTTCAACTCTTCCAAGGGCTAATTGAGCACATTCTAGGGGTAGGTTCTACTCCTTCCAGGTGCTGCTTCAACACATTCTAGGGGTTATTTCAACTCTTCCAAGGGCTACTTGAACACATTCTAGGGGTAGGTTCTACTCCTTCAAGGTGTTGCCTCAACACTTTCTATGGGTTGGCTCAACTCTTTCTTTGGGTTAGGCCAACCGTATAAAGGCTAGGATGTATAGACCTTTATTGGTCACCTTCCCTGTATACCCATTGGAAAAGATAACACCAATTATCATAACACAGAAAAGTCACAGACTACTTGCCCTTCCAGCCTCAGTTTGGTTACACTGCTTTGAATGGAAGTAAAACAAGATGGATGCACCATGATAAAGGTCTATTCATAGATCCCAAGGCCATTGATGAAGTTCATGACATATTTTTACAAACTTTATGTCTGACCTTAGCACAGGAAGAATAAAGTAAAGATAAACATATTATATAAAAGAATGTTCAAACTTTATTCATTCATTTGGTGACCAAAAGGCCAAATCACATGAATGACAAAAACTTTTAAAATACAATGAAAGTACAAATCTCAATTTCAAATTTCAAATCTTATTTTACAAAACATTCATAAATACCCAAGACAGTTTGGGAACTAAGTTTGATCCTTGGTCTTTACCTCAGATTAAGACCTCTGGGATTGTGGCCACAATCCCAGAGGTCTTAATCCTACGGTAAAAGACCGAGCATCGAACTTTGCACTTAATATTAAGGTAGCCTAATGGCAACATTTACATAAGAATAATGTACAAGGTTTTGAAATGTATGTGTAGACATACATGTTTTTAAAAAAATCCAATTCCAGCATTGATATGAAATAAGAAATGATTTTGTTTTTAATGTGTGCAACAAAAGTCACAGAATTTTGATACAACTTTTAAAGAACGTTCAAACTTTATTCATTCATTTGGTGACAAAAGGCCAAATCACATGAATGATAAAACTTTTAAAATACCATGAAAGTACAAATCTCAATTTCAAATTTCAAATTTCAAATCTTATTTTACAAAACATTCATAAATACCCAAGACAGTTTGGGAACTAAGTTTGATCCTTGGTCTTTACCTCGTTTTAAGACCTCTGGGATTGTGGCACAATCCCAGAGGTCTTAATCCTATGGTAAAAACCGCGCATCGAACTTGTATTCCCTTAAAACTCTTTCTGGACGGCAAGCCTTTTGAAAGGCTCATGCGCGCATCGCGTTTTTACAGCGAGCGTTTTAAAAGGCTTGAACTTCATCACCTGACAACGGGTCTTGTTTTGACAACAGAGTCACAATTGACCAATAAGAATCATAACCTTTACTTTTATACCTTCAATAATCCAAATATAATCCACACATAATTGTTGAATTTAATTGTTTACAGTATCAAATTGCAATAATGAAAACAACGTTTAAAATTCAATAGTCTTTTCTCAGTAAGAGCTGAAACCTCTCAAATTTATTGATTTCATATCTCACGTTGACAAATGATTTATATGATATTCGGTAGTTTTATTGTCATTTTGTTTGAGATAATTACCGTTACAAGCACAACAACACCGAACAAAAACCGCTTAAAATTCAATAGTCTGTTCTCAGTAAGAGCTGAAACCTCTCATATAATGCAAGCCGACAGCAGGCGGAAAAACGTAAAAACGAAACACTAAATTATCCTGTCATCAAAAAGACTTCAAATTTATTGATTTCATTTCTCACGTTGACAAATGATTTATATGATATTCGGTAGTTTTATTGTCATTTTGTTTGAGATAATTACCGTTACAAGCACAACAATACCGAACAAAAATAGTCTGTTTACAGCAAGAGCTGAAACCTCTGAAAAATTTACGAGCCGACTGCGGTTGTTTCCACTTAATGAGCCATTTCAAGTCCAAAGTCCTTGACTTTTAATTTAGTAATTGAATGTTATTGCAATTCAACACACGATTGCAA